>PVJO010003268.1:0-126331 GCA_004026905.1 Hystrix cristata | reverse complement strand
CAGAAAGGCAACAAAGGAAAGAAAAGGGAAAGGGAAAATATGGAAAATTATGAATAAACCTGCTGTAAATAGGGAGGGAGGGAACAGAGGGGAGGGGTGGGGAAGAGGGGGGAGAACCAAGATGCATCATGTACAGGTACAAAATAAATGTGATGAATGTAACCATTATATGTAAAATGTACCAATACATGTTCTTGGTCTAAAATAAAATTAAAAAAAAAAACTGGACAGAATCAAAGGGAGAAATAGTCAGTTCTACATGAACAGACTTCAGTACCTTTCAATAATGGACGTAACAACCAGACAGAAGAACAATAAGAAAATAAAGTAATTGAATTGTAAACCAGTTAGATTGTACAGATGTATGATAAACAGTCAGATCAACAGCACCAGAATATACATTTAACTCAAGTGCATGTGAGATATTCTCCCACATAGACCATATGTTAGGCCACAAAACAAACCTTAATAGGCCAGACGTGGTGGCACACACCAATAATCCCAGCACTCAGAGGCTGAGGCAGGAGAATCACTGCGAGTTGAAGGCCAGCCTGGGCTACATAGTGAATTCAAGGCCAGCCTGAACTGCATAGTGAGATCCTTTCACAAAAAACAAAACAAAACAAGCTTCAATAAATTTTAAAAGATTGAAATCATGTGAAGTATTTTCAGATTCTAATGAATGAAATATAATTAATAATTTTAAAAGTGGAAAATTTATAGATATGTGGAAATTAATTATCTTACTCTTAAAGAAGAAATATGGGAAATTAGAAACACTGAGATGAATGAAAAGGAAAACACCACATCCAGATCTTATGGTATGTAGTGAAGCAGTATACAGAAGTAATTTAAAATTATAAATAGCTATGTTATTCAATTTTCTGTTACTGTAACAAAATATCTGAGGTAGTCAGTTCAAAGAAGAAAGGTTTATTTTGGCTCATGGGTTCAGAGATTTTAATTCATGATTGGTGGACACCATTGCTTTTGGGCCTGTAGTGAGGGAGAACATGGTGGGGAGGGTGTTGTGGAGCAAGCTGTTTACTTCATGGCAGCTGGGAAGCAAAGAAGAGAGCAGAAGAGACTGATATCCCACAATCCCCTCAAAGGCATGCCCCAATGACCTAAAACTTGCCACTAGGCCTGATGGCTCTTACCTGTTTCCATCACTTCCCGACACTGCTGAGGACCAAACATATAGATGCTTGGGAGACAGTCCTGATCCAAACTATAGTGCAGCATTCTGCCCTTGGTTCCCAAAGCCACATGTCCCTTTCACAGTGCAAAAGGCATTTAGTCCATCTCCAGCTGTTTCCAGTCTTAACTGTTCCAGCACTGCTCAAAAGTCCAAGTCCAAACTCTCCTCTCAGACTCAAGGCAAACTCTTAATTGTGAGCTCCTGTAAAAATCAAACAAAGTTATACACTTCCAAAATATATAGGGTGAGCAACACTTAATTTTAAAAAAAGAAGAAAGACCTCAAGTTAATAATCAAATTGTACACCTGAAGGACCAGAAAAAAAAGAGAAAACAAAATGAAAAGCTACCAGAAAGATGGAAATAATAAAGATTAGAATGGAGATAAACACAAAAGAATAAGAAAATAGAGCAAATAATCTTGGTTGTTTGAAAAGATCAACAAAATTGATACATTTGGTACTCTGAAAAGACCCAAAAGCTGGTCCTTTAAAAAAATTAACGAAGACTGACTAATCTTAAATTGGATTAAGGAAAAAAGAGAAGACTCAAGTAACTGAAATCAGAAAGGAAAATGGAGACATTACAATTCCTGATTTACAGGAATAAGGATTACAGAGAATGCTATAAAATTATATAGCAGGGGTTAGGGATTTAGCTCAAGTGGTAGAGCACTTGCCTAGCAAGCACAAGGCCCTGAATTAGATCCAGCACACTCCCTCAAAAATTATATACCATTAAATTAGGTAACCTAGAGGAAATAGACTCCTAGAAACATAAAAGTACTAAAACAGACTCAAGAAAAAATAGAAAATCTGAATTAACTGATTCAAGTAAGGAGATTGAGCATAGTTGTGTACACCTGTAATTCCAGCTACTGGGGGGCTTACACAGGAGGTTCAGAAGTTTGAGACCAGTCTGAGCAACTTAGTGGGACCCTGCCAAAAAAAAAAGTTTATAAAAGATTTAGAAATGTAGCTTAGTGGTACAGCACTTGGCTAGCATGAGAGAGGCCCTGGGTTCAATGTTCACTACCATAAAAACAACAAAGCCAAACCAAAGGGAAACCTAATTAAAACTCTGACAAAGCAAATTGCAGAAGTAGATGACTTCATTGATGATTTCTACAAAATGTTTAAATAATTAACACACATTATTAATAAACTCTTCCAAAAAAAATTAAGAGAAAGGAGTGCTTTCAAATTTATTCGGTGAGGCTGGTACCACTTTAATACCCAAGCAGGGCAAAGACATCACAAGAAAAGGTCAACATCCTTCATAAATATAGATGCAAAATTCTCAACAAAATACATACAGTTAGCAATAGAGCAGAAGGATTATACATCATAACCAAGTGAGATTTATGCCACAAGTGCAAGAGTGCTTCAACATACAAAATCATTTGGTACAATGTACCACATTAACAGAATGAACAGCAATAAATTTAAACAAGGGGTACAAAACTTGTACAATAAAAACTAAAAAATTCACAGACATAAATTAAAGACCTGAAGAAGATGAGCAGAGTGGGGCATGCCTATAATCCCAGTACTCTGAGAAGCTGAGTCAGGAGGAATACAAATTCATGCCATTTCAGCAACCTAGTGTCATAGCAAGAGTCTGTCTAAAAAAAAAGAGCCAGGTGGTGCATGTCTGTAATCCCAGCACTTGGAGGCTGAGCCAGGAAGATTGCTTCAAGTTTGAGGCCAGCCTGGGCTATATTATCAATTCAAAACCAGCCTGGACTACATAGTGAGAGCCCCATCTCAAGGAAACAAAAACAAGAAGTCAAAATTTTTTTTAAAAGGCCCAGGGATGTATCTCAGTGCAAAGACCCTAGGATCAATCCTCAGTAGTGCCAAAACAAAACAAAATAAACAAAAAACCTAAATAAATGGCAATACAACCCATATTTATGGATTAGAAGGCTCAATATTTTAAGATGTCAATACTTCCTACTTCATTCTTTTAGATACTATTTCATCTGGGGATTGTTCTTTGCTAGTGTATAGAAACAACTGCTTTTGTTGATCTTGAATCCTGCAGCTTTGTCATTCATTTATTACTGTTAATAGTTCTTCTTTTCATGTGGATTTTTTGGTATTTCCAATATATAGCATGTTATCTGTTAAAAAAATAGGTAGTTTTAGTTTTTTTCTTTCCAATCTGTATAACTTTCTATGTCTTGCTTACTTCCTCTGGCTAGAACTTTCATTACAATTTTGAATAGAAGTAGTGAGGGAGGACATCTTGTCTTGTTCCTAATTTTAGAGGAAGTTTCAGTCTTTCAGCATTAAAGAAAATCCCAGATCAAAGTGTACTGACTTGGTTTCTCCTTTTGGCATGTAGATGACAATCTTCTCATCGTGTCCTCACGGTAAGTGTGTGTGCATGCATGTGTGCGTGCATGTGTGTGCATGTGTGTGCACGTGTGTGTGTAGAGACCAAATCACACTCTTTTCTGTCTCTCTTCTTCCAAGAGCACTAATGCTATCAGGCAAGGGTCCCACTCTTATGACCTCATTTAAGATTAATTACCTCCATACAGGGTCTTATCTCCAAACTTACCGGAATAGGTTATTAGGGCTTCAATATGTGAATTGTGGGGAAAGGAGAGACAGACACATTCAGTCTGCTGCATTTCTTTCATTTTCCAGAAGAGTTTAAGAAGAATTTGTCTTAATTCTTCTTTAAACATTTGATATGGGGTTGGGAATTTAGCTCAGTGGTAGAGCACTTGCCTGGCAAGCGCAAGGCCCTGCATTTGATCCCCAGCACTGCTTAACCAAAAAAAAAAAAAAAAAAAAAAAACCATTTGGTATAATTTTCCAGGGATGCCATCTGGTCCTGGGCTTTTCTTTGTCAGAGTTTTTGATTATTGATTTAATCTCCTTATTATAAATCTATTCACATTTTCTATTTCTTCTTTTTAAATTTTTATTAATACGTGTTTGTAGTACATAATGATTACATTTACCACAGGGAGTTAGTACATATACGTAACACACCTTAATTCTTTTTATTTCCCCTTCAGCTCCCTTTCCACTGGTTGCATCTTTCCTTTTTTTATTCCCTCCCCTCCTTCCCCTATACATCCATCTCTTGGTCTCCTTCCCCTTTGAGAAAGATCTATTTCCCTACTTCCTATGATCTATCTTTTATTTTGCTCTTTATTTATGATAAGGTTTCTCATATAAGAGAAACTGTGTGATATTTAAATTTGTGTGTCTGATTTATTTCACTTAACATTATGGTCTCAAGGTGCATCCATTTTGCTACAAATTACTTAAGTTTATCCTTCCTTAGGCACAGTAGTACTCCATTGTGCATAAATACCACATTTTCTTTATCCATTCGTCTTTTGACGGACACAGGCTGCTTCCAACATTTAGCTATTGTTAATTGTGCTGCTATAATTATAGGTATACATATGGCACTATAATATTTCTGTAGCTCTTTTGGGACAATACTTAGAAGAGGAATATCTGGGTTGAATGAAATTTCTATCTTTAGTTTTTTGAGGAATCTCTACTGATTTCCATTGTGGTTGTACAAGTCTACATTCCCAGCAACAATGTAGAAGGGTTGCTTTTTCTCCACAGCCTCACCAGCACTAATTATTACTTGATTTCTAATGATGGTCATTCTTTCTGGGGTAAGATAGATTCTGCGTGTTGTTTTAACTTGCATTTCTCTTATGGCCAGAAATGTTGAACATTTCTTCATGTATTTATTGGCCATTTATATTTCTTCTTTTGAGAAGTATCCACTCATTTCACTTCCCCATTTATGATTGGGTCTTTTATTTTGGGGTTCTGATTTCTTTGAGTTCTTTATACAGTGTAGATATTAGTCTTCTGTCTGGGAATAGCTGGCAAAGTTTTTCACATTCTGGAGGTTGTCTCTTCACTCTGTTAGTTGTTTTCTTTGACTGTGCAGGGGCTTTTTAATTTGATACAATCCCATTTATTGATTCTTGGTACTATTTCCTGTGCAGCTGGGGTTCTGCTCAGAAAGTCCTTACCTAAGCTTCTTACCTATTTTATCATCCAGTGGATTGTTTCTGTTTTAACATTTAGGTCTTTGATCTATTTTGATTTTGGTTTAGTACACGGTGAGAGATTTGGGTCTATATTCAGTCTTCTGCATGTGGACAGCCAGTTTTCTCAGCACCATTTATCAAAGAAGGGATCTTTTCTTTAATGTATGTTTTTCCTTTGTCAAAGATCAAATAGTTGAATGTGCTTGGGGTTGTTTCTGCATCCTCGGTTCTGTTTCATTGGTCCACCTGTCTGTTTTTGTACCAGTACATGCTGTTTTTGTCACTGTAGCTTTGTAATATAATTAAAATCTGGGATTGTGGTGCCTCTCACTTTACTCTTGTTATCCAGGACTGCCTTTGTTATTCTGGGTCTCTTCTGGTTCCATATGAATTATGGGATTGTCTTCTCCAGTTCTGTGAAGAATGCTGTTGATAGTTTGATTGGGATTGTGTTGAATCTATGTATCAATTTTGGAAGTATGGCCATTTTGATTACAGTGGTTCTGCCTATTTTCCAAGGTCCTCTTCAATCTCCTTTTTCAGAGGACTGTAGTTTTCATTGTTGAGGTCTTTCACTTCCTCAGTTAGCTTAATTGGTAAGCATTTAATTTTTCTTGATGCTATGATGAATGGTACTGATTTCCTAATTTCTTTTTCAGTGAGTTTAGTATTGGCATACAGGAATGCTATGTATTGATTTTGTATTCTGCTATATTGCTGAATTTGGTTATTAATTCTAGAAGTCTTTTGGTAGAAATCTTTGGGTCTTTTATGTAGAGAATCATGTTGCCTGCAAATAGTGATTATTTGACTTCTTCCTTTCTTATACATATCCCTTTTATTTCTTTTTCTTGCCCAACTGCTCTTACTAATGTTTTGAATACTGTGTTAAATAGGAGTGGTGATAGTTGGACATCTTTGTCTTGCTTCTGATTTTAGAGGAACAGCTTTTTATTTTTCCTCATTTAATATGGTAGTAAGTTTGTCATAAATGGCTTTTATTAGATTGAGGTAAGGTCCTTCTACATCTATTTTCTTCAGTGCTTTTCCCATGAATGGATGTTGGATTTTGTCAAAGGTTTTTTTCTATGCCTATTGAGATTATCATGTGATTTTTTTGGTCCTTACTTCTGCTTATATATTATTTATTAACTAGTGTATGTTGAACCATCCTTGCATCCCTAGAATGAAGCCTATTTGCTCATAATGTATGATCTTTCACCAGTATTTTGTTGAGAATTTTTGCATCTATATTCACTGAATAGATTGGCTTGTAGTTCTGTTTTCTTGATTGCCTCCTGTCTGGTTTTGGAATTAGTTTCTGAGATGGCTTTATGTGTACTCCTTCTCTTTCAGTTTCATTAAAGAACTTGGGGAGTAGGGGTGTTAGATCTTCCCTGAAATTTTTGTAGAATTCAGTAGTGAGTCCACCCGCCCCTGGGCTTTTCTTAGTGGGTAGTTTTGTTTTGTTTTTTTCTTAAATTACTGCCTCTATTTCATTGCCTGTTATTGGATTGTTTGGAGTTTTATAACTTCTTGGTTCAGTTTTGGTAATTTGTAAGTATCAAGGAATCTATCCATTTCTTCTGAGGTCTCCAATTTATTGGAACACTGGTTTGTGAAATAGATGCTAATAATCTGAATTTTGCCAGTGTCTGGTGTGATTTCACCTTTTTCATTTCTGATTGCACTGATTTGCTTTTCTTTCTTTTTTGATAAGATTGACTAAGGGTTTGTCCATTTTGTTGATGCTTTCAAAGAACCACCTCCTCGATTCATTAATTCTCTGTACATTTTTGGCTCAATTTCATTGATCTGCTCTGATCTTTATAATTTCCTGCCCATCACTTCTCAGCCTCCCGGCTAAAATCAAGTGTATAACTTCTTGCCTTGTAGCACCTTTGGGTTTGCATTGTTCTTGCTTTTCTAGGACCTTGAGGTGTATTGTTAGGTTATTTATTCAGGTTCACTCTGTTTTACTGATGTGGGCATTCACAGCCATAAACTACTTCTTAAAACTGCTTTCATTGTGTCACATAGACACTGGCCTTATTGTTTAGTTCTGGGAATTTTTTTATTTCTTCCTTGAGTTCTTCTGTAACTTACTGATTATTCAAGAAGATACTGTTTAATTTCCATGTGTTTGCATAATTTTGATGTTTTGCCATTGATTTCTAGTGTCTTTACACTATGACCTGATAATGTGCCTGGTATAATTTCAATTCTTTTGCTTTTATTTAAGCAGGCTTTATGGGCCAGTATGAGGTCTATTTTGGAGAAAGTTCTATGTTTTGCTGAGAAGAATATGTATCCTGTTGTTGAGCAGAGCACTGTAGATACCTATTAAGCCCACTCATCTGAGAGTTTTGTTTGATCTGATATTTCTTTATTGATTTTTTGTGTAGTTGATTTACTGGTGAGAGTGGAGTATTGAGGTTCCCCCACTATAATTGTGTTGTTTATCTGATCTTTTATGTCTAGTAGTACCTGTCTGGTGTGCCATTGTTTGGTGCATATATGTTAATAATTATCATCTCTTCCTGTTGAATTGTTCCCTTAAGCAATATGTAGTCACCTTCTTTGCCTTTCTAATCGGTTTTGGTTTGATGCCCACTTTATTTGAAAGTAGGATAGCTACATCTGCTTTTTTAAAAATTTGGTTCCTATAGCATAGAATATTATTATCCATCCTTTGAATTTTATTCTATGAATTTCTTTTATGTTGAGTGTATTGCTTGCATACAGCATAGTGTTGGATTTTGTTTCTTGATCCATTCTCCCAATCTGTGTCTTTTGATTGTTGACTTGAGACCATTCATACTGAGAGTTATTATGATAGGTATTGGTTTATTCCTCTTTGCAGTCTGCTTTTCAGTGATGCATCTGCACTCGGTTAACTATAGGCCCTTGCCTCTATCCCAGAATCCCCCTACCTGTGTTTATTTGGGTAGAGGAGGCTGCAGTGTATTTGGCTCAGCATCTACTTCTCCTTGAATGGATCACACCATTATAAATGACACCAAGGTAATCCAGATACTGGCATATAGAGAAAACCAATTGATAGCAATGAACCACGTTACCTTGACTATAGTAATAAAATCATCAAGAATAATAGTGTCAAGGACAATCTGGTTATTGACATACCCTAAGAACAGCCAGGCATGGTGGCATACACCTATAATTCCAGCTTTTGGGAGGCTGAGGCAGGAGAGTTGCCACAAGACCAGCCTGGGCTACATGTGAGTTTAAGGCCAGCCTGAACTACATAGCAAGACCTGTCTCAAACAAACAAAGAAACCAAACCAAACCAAAAATAAAAACAAAAACCCAATAATGTACTACCCTTAACCATAAGAGAACTACAATTATAGCACAAACACTAAGACAAGTCAAATATTGACCTACAGTAAAGGTCTATTAAATGCAACAACTATACCTCCACTAATAATAGAACACTATTCAACAGTAATAGCATAGAGTTAACTAACCATCTAAAGATTCACAAAGCCTTAATGGTTATACTAGTAAAGAGGGCTGGGGAGTGGGAGCTCGTGAAGACTAAAATTTGAAAAATTAAGCAATGGAAGATGAGAAGGAGGTGATAAAAGTAAAATAAAAGATCCTACTACAGAGTAAAAGGAAATTAATAGTATTACATAAAAGGTAAAGAAAACAAGGGAAAAAAAGAAAATAGAGCTCAAACTAAAGGAAAAAGAAAAAAATAATACAGAGATAAAACAAAAAGCAAAGAAAAAAGGTACCAAAAACTCCAAACACCAAAACCAAACCAAACCAAAAAACAAAAACAAAACAAAACAAAACAAAAACCACTAAAGAGAAAAAATGAGTATCTAAACTTTATATTTCTTCTTGAGTCACTTTTGGTAGTTTTGTTTCTAGGAATTTGTTCATGTAGGTTATTCAATTTTTTAGCATATATTGTTCACATAATCATAATTCCTTTTTCTTCTGTAAAGTCAGTAAATATGTCCCCACTTTCATTGTTCATTTTAGTAATTTGGGCCTTATCTCATTTTTAAAAATTCAACCTAGCTAAAGATTTATCTATTTTGTATCTTATAAAGAACCATTTTTTGGTTCCATTGATTTTCCCTATTGTTTTATTTTCTTTTTTTCTTATCACTGCCCTAATCTTTAATATTCCCTTTCTTCTCCAAGATTTGGGCTTGTCATTTTTTGGTTTTCTGAGGTATACAATTAGGTTATTGATTTCAGATCTTTCTTCTGCTAAAATAGTCATTTTCAGCTACAAAAATTTACCTCTGAACGATGTTTTTCCTACATCACATAACCTTTGGTATATGTACTTCATTTTTAAAATCTCAATTCATCTTCCGATTTCTTTGATCCATTGGTTCTTTCAGAGCATGTTTAACAATTTCCATGGATTGGTGAATTTTCCATACTCTCTTCTGTTACTGATTTTTGTTTCATTACACTGTGGTCACAGATGATACTTTATATAATCTAATCTTTTTGAGTTTACTGAGGCTTACTTTTCTACCATATTGGCTGTCCAGGAGAATGTTCCCTGTGCATCCGAGAAGAATGTATATTCTATTATTATTGGGTGGGTTGCTTTACAGATGTCCATTATGTCTAATAGGCTTATAATGTTCAAATCTCTTACTTATATGGTCTTTTGTCTAGTTGTCCTATTAAAAGTGGATGTTGAATTCTCTCCCACTGTTGGTGTTGAACTCTGTGTTCCTGCAATTCTGTTGGCTTTTTCTTTATGTATTTTGGGGTTCTATTGTTAGGTACATCTGTAGTTACTCTAACTTGACAGATTCTTTTACCAGTATATAATGCCCTTGTCTCCTGCAGCAATATTTACCATAAAGTTTATTTTGTATTTTGTCTGACATTTGTACTGTCCAACTTTGTGTGTGTGCATTTGTGTGCTGGGGATTGAACTCAGGGCCCTGTGCTTTCTAAGCTAGCACTCTACCACTTGAGATAAATCCCCAACACCCTGTCCAGCTTTTTAAAAAAGTTATTCTTTGCATCAAATATCTTATTCATCTTTTCGCTTCCAACCCATTTCTGTCTTTGGAGTTCAAGCAAGTCTCTTGTAGACAGCATATAATTGGATCATTTTAAAAGTCATTCTCCCAACACTATCTTTTAATTGGATAGTTCGATATATGTATATTAACATAATTACTAATAAGGAAGCTCTTCTACTCTTGTTCCTCAATTTTTCTACTTCCTTCTTTTGTATTACACAGGTATTTTCTAGTCTACCATTTGATGTCCTCTCTTTTCTTTTCCTATATGTTTTTTTACTTACTTTCTTAGTGTTTGCCCTGGGAATTATGGTTAATATTCTAATATCATGGCTAATTTCATGTGCAAGTTTGGCTAAGTTGTGGTATTTAGCACCTGGTCAAATTAGCCTGGATGTTGCTCTAAAGGTATTTCTTAAACATGATTTGCATTTAAAACAGTAGACTTTGAGTAAGTGCCCCTCCCATGTGAGTAGACTATATCCAATCTCTTGAAGGCCTTAAAAGACTAGAGTCCCCAGAAGAATAGTAAATTCTGCCTTTGGACCTGTGACTATGATATCAACTCTTCTCTGAGTCTCCAGCCTGCACCAACCCTGAAGAATCTCAACTTCACAGCCCCAATTGTGAACCAATTCCTTAAAAGAGGTGCTCTCTTTGCTTGTTGCTGTTTCTTTTTCTATGCATAAACTTCCTACTGATTCTGTTTCTCTGTAGAATCCTAATATACCTCAATTTATACCAAATAGTTCTAAGTAATTAGTTTCAATCATGTGTGAAACTTTGCCCAAAGACATGGCCCTAAGGGGAGAGGTTAGCATAAGCCTGCATGATTCTAAGTCAGCAACCTTGAAAGGTGCCATTTTAACAGTGCAGAGTTCAACCTTGATCGGGCCCTGATGTCAGCGTATTACTTTATGCAATCTGCATAATGAGCAATACTTTCATGCGTATGCAGGACATAGCCATCATAAAGTGACATAGGAAAGTTACTAGTGTTGAGCCCAGGCTCGGGTTCAAACCCAGATGCTGACCAGTGGGAAAAGCCTTTTGCCTTTGGGCTGGTTTCCTTGTACATGAAATCAGGATGCCATGACAAGGGCCAATGAGGCAATGTGCTGGGATACCTGGCATGCAGCAGTGCTTAATAAATGGTAGCTTCTGTTACTAGATAGCATGGCTGAGTGGGAGGGAGACTCTTTGCCTTGGACCACCCTGTGGGTCCTCAGTCCCTGGTACTGCACAGTACACAGCAGGGCCCAGGCTCCCACAGGAGCTCCAAGGGTCTCTGTCCTCCTGCCCCAGCTGCAGCAGACTGACACGGCACACCACATCTCATACACCACTGGCCTCAGAGCCTGGGTGCCTGCTCCTCCTTCCCTCCTCTGACCCTCAACAGAGGAGTGGCTCCTTCTTTGTGCCCTCCACTTTATCCATGTCAGGCTGTGGCACCCAGTGTTCATCTTCACAGGAGCTAATGGATACGTCCATGTGGTTCCCAGCTTTGCCACAAGTTCCATTACCCAGAAGCAAACACTCTCACATGTTTTCACTCACTTCTCTTCTGAAAATTTTTTTTTTGTGGAGGGCACATGGAGAAACAACATGGAGGTCCGCACTAAAGGAACACAGCCACCTGAAGAAACTGCCTACTGCCAAGAGCTTGAAAGTACATTTCCTCTCAAAGGACTGGAACAGGTACTGTCCATCCAAGCTATCCCTGTGGCCCAATGTGCCAACAGAGAGCCACTGCATGGAGCGCCAAGGCTGCTCAAGTGCCATCGCTTCTTCCAAATCTAAACTCCGTGGCAGCTTCCTCCACTGTCATCTGTAACAGAGGTTGGTGAGATGGTAGCTCAAGAGCAGAGGGCAGGTTACAGCCAAACAGCAGTGCAGAGAGGAGTCATTCACTGCAGAACTCCTTCAGCCCTTGAGTCTTGACGATAGGCTGGCTCATCTCACAGGTAGTGACATTTTGGTCCTGAAGCTCTTCTTCGAAACGCAGTAATCACTAGTTGGGGACAACCTACTGCTGGCCAGAGCTGCACCAGGCAATGCAGCCCCCAGTGTCACATTTTTTGAGCCCTGTCCATAAGGACCAGGGTTCCTATTTCTAGGAACTGGGTCACAAAAGCAGGGAAGATTTGTTTCAAAATTAACAGCTCTGTCAATAATTGAGCTTGAAAATGTAGGGGTTTTCTGAAGCTGTCTTAATAGTAGAACGGGGTTGCTAGATACTGTTGCTGTATGTTGGGCATGTGAGCAAGGGGAGAAAACACCACTGGAGAGGTCAGCTTCCAGGAGTGGAGTTCCTGATTTTCTGGAGGTTACCAGGCCTGGTCAAGCAAGCTCCCCTGCCCCAACTCTAGTGCTGAGAACCCTGTTGTGATAATTAATGACTAATCTTAGTTTTGTGCTATACCAACTGCTATTTTAAGGTGGACTGTAAAATAGGCAGAAAGCAAAGTTGTTTTCTGGTGATGGTACCGGGGATTGAGCCCAAGGCCTCCACACTGAGCTACCTCCCCAACCTTTTTTTTTTTTTTTTTTGTAGTGAGGGGGCACAGGGACGGGGTGCTGGGGACCAAACTTGGGGCCTCATGCTTAGTTAGGCAAGCGCTCTACCACTGAACTAAATCTCCAACCTGTTATTTTAAATTTTTAAATAGGGTTTTGCTAAAACTGCCTGGGCTATTCTTGAACTTTCCATACTTCTGCCTCAGTCTCACAAAGTGCTGAGATTACAGGAGTAAACATCACACACTGGAAGCAAAGGTTTTAAGGGTTTGTTTTTGAAACAAAAAATCCTCTTTGTGAAAAAGTCTGCAATTTTTCCCTCCTGGACTAAGTAGGCGTGCTATTACATGAGCGCCCCTAAAAGTCTCAGAAAACTTAAAACTGATGAACATTTTTGCATCCACAGCATGTGTATTCAGCTTTCATTTTATTTTAGTTATAAAACAACTGCCAAAACAGAGTTTAAAAAAACAAACACAATTTTTATTCCTTTTGTTGCAGAAAATAAATATGACCACATATTCCATATGCTTGTCTATAAAAGCACTTCTAAAAACTTCATTTATTGAAACCAACAATATCATTTTTTTGGTTTTTGGATTTTCGTTAATTTTTTTGAACCCTTGGCTCAAGCAACTTTGGGAAAAGGATATTTGTGAGCTTAAAAAAAATCTTACTCCAAGTGCTATTTTTAAAATAGTAACACTAAAAACAACCAGGTCTTAACTTATTTTATTTGAGAATAGTCTTTTATAAAAATTGCGCCCAAATTAACACATACCCAAACTGACATAAAAAGTTGGTCTATCTTCATAGGAATCAGCAAGAGAGGGCGTAGGGAATAGGAGGCAGGAATAAACATATTGGCTCCTGTCATGTGTACACAGTTCGGCACAATCACAAAGCATTCATGCCCAGACTTCCAGTTTGGCCCATGAGAGTTTTAAAAGTGGAAAGGTGTTTAGTCATCTAAGCCTATGTTTCTGAAAAGGTAGGACATGGACTCCCCATTGTGAATGCGCCGGATGGCTTCTGACAAAATCATGCTGATATCCACTGTTTTGATCTTGGGACACTGGAGCTTCTGGATTTCATGGGGGATTGTATTGGTAACCACCACCTGTGAATCAAGAGAAAAACCCAGGAACATCAGAAAGTCAAGTAGTTTCAGGGACCTGAGTGTGCCTCTGTGGTACAGTGTTTGCCTAGCGTGTGTGAAGCCCTGAGTTTATTCCCCAGCAGCACAAAACACAGAAAACCACCACCAAGAATGCCAAGCAGCTTCACAGATTGATCTGAAAATATGATGCATTCTCCAAGTTCTGAGATTCTACTTCACAGGAAGTACCTTACAGGTCTCCAATCAATGTGAGGATACATGTGCTTCCCAGGTAAAGATATGATAATCTCACACTCACTAGGACAGTGACAGTCAAAAGGACAGATGCTAATGAGTATCGGGAGGATGTGGAGAAAACAAAACCCCTATCCACTGCTGGTGGAACTGTGAAATGGAGCACCTGCTTTGGAAAACAATCTGGCAGTCCTGTAAGTGTTCGCACAGAGCAACCGTGGGCGACTGAAATCTAGGAATGCACACCAAAGAGAAAGGAGAACACATGTCCACACAGAAACTTGCAGATGAATGTTCATGGCAGCATTATTTTAACAGTCAAAATTAGAAAAAACCCAAGCTTCTAACAACTTATAAAGAGAGAGAGACAAAATGTGGCATATCTATACAATAAAAAAGGCTGGAGATGCAGTTCAGTGCTTGTTACAGTTTATATCTAGATATCCCTCTACAGTCTCATGGGATCATAGGTGGGGCTTTTGAGAGGTGACTGGATTATGGGGGCTTTATAGCTGACTTGTTGTTAGGAGGTGGGGTCTGGTTGGAGGCGAGTCACTGTAGGTGTGGCCTGAAGGGTGTATCTCCCTTCTTGACTGAAGGGCTCCAGCCTTGACTCTCTCTGCTTCCCAATCACCATACTGTGATCAGCTCTTCCACCATGCCCCTCTGCCATGCTATCCTGCATGGAGCCAGTCAACTATGGACTGAAACATGAACCAAAATAAACCATTCCTTTCTTTAGTTGGGGGTGCTGGATATTTTGTCTCAGCTATGAGAAAGTGACTAACACAGATTCTGGTACCAAGGGTGGGGGTCACTGCTGTGATACTACCTGACCATGTGGTTTAGAGGCCTTTGGAACTGGTTTGTGGGAGGAGTCTGGAAACGTTTAGATATGCCAGTTGGAAAGGACTCCATTAGCAACTGAACTCCAGACCATGTAGTTACACTCTGGCAGAAAATTTGTTTACATTTTGCTCAAGTCCTAAGACTGTGTGACAGAATGAAATTAAGGGCAGCACACTAATTAATCTGGCAGAGAAAATTTCAAGACAGCCCAACACTAGGGCTGTGGCATGGATACTGTTGGGGACTTTTAGCCAGCTTTATACTGAAAAATCAAGAGAAAAATGCCCATTTAAAAAGTTTTCAGTTTTGCCAGAAAGAAAGAGCCTACAAAGATAGGACAGAGGAAAATTTGGTTCCTGAAAAGGTTAGCTTTAAAATAGGGCTGTCGGGCTGGGGATTTAGCTCAGTGGTTAAAGTGCTTGCCTTGTAAGCACAAGGACCCAAGTTCAATCCCCAGCACCAAAAAAAAAAAAATAAAATAAAATAGGGCTGTGGATTTAGCTCAGTGGTTAGAGTGCTTGCCTTGAAAGCACAAGGCCCTGAGTTCAATTCCCAGCACCAAAAAAAAAAAAAAAAAAGATAAAGCCAAGTCTTCTGGATCAGGACAATGGGAAAAATGGCATAAGGGCATTCAGGAATCAGCAAGACCCCTCTTTTCCTAAGCTCAAGGGTGCAAAACTATGAAGTTTTCATTTCAGAAGAGTGCCCTGGGGAACTCTGCTGATGAGCAATACAGGGAATTGGTTCCCTGGGACTTGTTTCACAATGCTCAGTTATCCAGGCACTCAGAAACCTCTGCAGTCATGATACAAGGGGATCTGACTATTGCTTGAGATGGCAGGCAGACCTTGCCATCATCCATGGGGTGCTGGTTTTACAGGCATGTAGAATGCAAGAGATGCTGGGTCAGGGGGTTCCCATTCAGATTTCAGATGGCCTAGGAAGCCAAGCAGTATTTCTCTGAGAAGGCAGTAATGTAAAGCTAAGATAGTAAAGGCAAAAGCACAGTGGAGACTCCCAAAAGTTGGGGAAGCCAGGAACGTGGAATGTCTAGGGGACACACCAAGGAGCAAGCCAGCCCAAAAGAGAAGCCATGAGAGGTACAACCAAAGTGGCAGTGCCATAGGGGCAGGGCCACAGAAGCCCTTTGGAGCCCACATCTCATTACAATTTGCCCCATGGGCTGGATATGAAACTACAGGATTCAATGTTTGTCTTGCTGAGTTCTGGTCTTGCTTTGGTCCCACTGATTTCTATTCCACTATTTCTCCCTTTTGGAAAGAGAATGTTTATTCTGGGCCACTGTATATCAGCAATATTTAACTCCTTTTTTATTTTTACAGGGGCTTACAGCTAAGAGTCTGCCTTAAGTCTCAGAGGAGACTTTGGACTTGGACTTTTTAGTAATGCTGGAACAGTTAAAATTTTGATGATTTAGGGTTGAGAATTAAGCTTAGTGGTAGAGTGCTTGCCTAGCAAGTGCAAGGCCGAATTGGATCCCTAGCAGTGCCCCCCCCCCAAAGTTTTGGTGATTCTTAGAAAGGGACTAAACACATTCTGCACAAGGAGATGTATATGAGTCTTTTAGGGGCCAGAGACAGAATGTTATGGTTTTTACGTGGATGTCCCCACAGAGCCTCATAGGCAGAGCTTTTGGGAGGTGACTGGCTTATGGAGGCATATGGCTAACTTGATGTTGGGAGGCAGGGTCTAGTCCGAAGAGACAGATCATTGTGGAGGTGATCTGGAAGGGTGTATCTTCTTTCCTGGCTCCTCCCTTGACTCTTTTGCTTCCTAGTCACCACACTATGAACAGCTCTCTTCTGCCATGCCACCCTGCCATGGAGCCAAGTGAATAATGACTGAAACACATGCCAAAATAAACCTTTCCTACCATAAGTTGTGATTGCTGATATTTTGTTCCAGCAGCAAAAAAGTGACTAAGACAGTGAGGGCCTGCCCAGCCCTCCCCAACAAATATTTTGGGGCAAATGACAATGTTCTTAAATCAACTGTGGTGGTAATCATCATACAACTTGGAATATTCTAACAACCATAGGACTCTATTCTTTAAGGAGGTGAATTATATGGTATGTGAACTATTTTGTTTTTTTGGTGCCAGGGACTGAACTCAGGGCCTTGCGTTTGCTAGACAAGCACTCTACCACTTGAACTAAATCCCATTCCCTTAATAAAGTTATTTTTAAAAAAGTAGTAGAGGGGCTGGGGATTTAGCTCAGTGATTAGAGTGCTTGCCTTGCAAGCACAAGAGCCTGAGTTTGATCCCCGGCACCACAAAAAAAAAATAAAATAAAATAAAAATAAATAAAAAAGTAGTAGAGACAGAAGCTTATATTCAATGGAATGTGAATATAATTCATGTTTTGGATATAATCTTAACTACGAATAAACTCTATCTCTTCTGTAACTAAATGCTCAGATGTGCCAGTGCCTGGGCAACTACCCCCACACCCAGACAGGCTCCACTACCTCGTCAATGGCAGACTCTTCAATCAGCCGGGGGGCATCCGAAGATAACAGGCCATGAGTTGCCATCACAAAGATCTTATATGCGCCTCTTTCCTTCAGGGTCTCTGCTGCAGCAAGAAAGGTGTCCACGTCATCGATGATGTCATCCTACCAAATCACAGGTGAAGCAATTTGCAAAGAGGGAATTGACAACCAGCAAACAGAAAGGTCTGCCTAAATATATTGTGACAAATCTCTATTCAGTCTTAACACTTGCAGACTGCATGGTGGCATGTCCTGTCACCAGGACCCCATGGTGTCTCTCTAGGCCTCTCCCATGAGCCTTTCCTCCCTTGTGGCACCTGCCACTGCCAGAGCTTTTTGGGAAGCGACTGGCTTATGGAGGCATATGGCTGCCTGGAAGGGTGCTGCTTTCACCTCAGCACCTGACCAACTAGAATGCAGGTGCTTCAGGGACATTTGCCAGGTCTTTTTTTTTAATGCATAAAAAAATTGTTAGAAGATGCTTCTAATTCTGGGGTAACAGGACTATGGTGCTTTCCACCAGTTTTTTCTTGCTTCTTTTCCAAATTTTTTCCAGTGAACATATAGGAAATATACATGTAACATATATTCTTACAATGGTAAAACCAATGATTATTGTATTGTGTTTTGTATTTTTAAGACAGGATCTTGGATCTTGCTATGTTGTCTAGGCTGTTCATGAACTCCTAGGCTCAAGGGATCCTCCTGCCTCAGCCTCCTGAGTGGCTGGGAATATAGATGCGTGTCACTGAGCCCAGCTGATTTTTTAAAATTTTATTTTAATGGTACATTTTAGATGTACATAGTGGTAACATTCATCACAGGGGATTTGTACCTGTACATAATTATATCTTGTTTCTTTTTTTCCCTTTCCCCTCCCCTCCCTTCACCTCCCCCTTATTTACAGAAGCTTTGTTTCCATTTTTTCCTTCTATATCTTATTTCTCTTGTCCTTCTGTTCCTTTCCCCTTCCCTTGTTCCCGTTCCCACCTGAACACTTTCTTCCCTTTCCAAATATATTACATTTTAGTCTTTATTTACACTTTGAGTTTCTCATACCAGAGAAACAATGCGGTATCTAACCATGTATGTCCGATTTATTCACTTAAGAGTATGGTCTAAAGATGCATCCATTTACCTAGAAATATCTCAAGATTATCATTCTTTATGAGAGAGTAGCACTCCATTGAATTAAAAAACCACATTTTCTTTATCTATTCCTTGGTTGATGAGCATTTGGGCTGTTTCCAAGATTTAGCTATTACAAACTGTGCTGCTATAAACATGGGTGTGCATTTTTCACTGTGGTATGATGCTTTTAATTCTTTTGGAAAGATACCAAGAAGGGGAACAGCTGGGTCAAATGGAACTTCTACTCCTAGTTCCCTGAGGAATCTTCACACTGATTTCCATAGAGGTTGCACCAGTCTACACTCCCACCAACAGTGGAGCTCCTTTTTCCCCACAGCCCCTCCAGCGTTTGTTACTGGCTGATTTGTTGATAACAGCCATTCTTTCTGGAGTGAGATGGAATCTCAGTGTTGTTTTAATTTGCATCTCTCCAATGACCAGTGATGTTGAACATTTTTTCACGTTTATTTGCTGCTTCTACTTCTTCATCTGAGAAGTGTCTATTTCAACTGCCCACTTTTGGACTGGGCCTTTAAATGTGGCGGAGGTCTGATTTTTTGAGTTCTTTATATATTCGAGATATCGAATATCGGAGAAATCCAGCTGATTATTTTTTACTATGAAAATTCATACATATATGAAATATATATTCATTGCTTTCCAGTATATAGACCAGAAAGGCTCCCAAGGTTCTTTTAAATTCATTATATCAAGAACTGTCCACTTAAATAAACATTCATGTTTTACATATACATATTTCTCTTTCAAATGTATGTATGTATCTACCTTTAAAAATACTACTAGTAAAACAGTACACCAATGCTAGAAAACAGTTTGATAGTTTCTTATGAGACTAAACCTGCAACCAGTATCTGAACTAATAACTAAACTTGTGGATGTTAAACCAGAGAAACTGAAACTCTATTCATATAAAAATCCATACATGGATGTGCACAGCAGTTTTATTTATAATAGCTGAAAACGAACGACTCAAATGTCCTTTAAGAAACAGTTAAACCACAGTATCTCCACATCATGAAATACTGCTCAGCAATAAAAAGGAACTGATTACTACACAAAACAATATGGAGTGATCCCACAGGAATCATACTAAGTGAAAAAAACTTAAAAGATGTTAACGACTATATATACCATGCATATGACATTATGGAAGTAAGAATTATAGAAACAGAGGATACATGGTGGCCAGGGGTTGGGTAAGTAGGGAGACAATTGGTGCAGCTACAATGGGGTGACCTGACAGAGGTCTGGGTGACAGGATAGCTCTGTACTCTGACTGCAGTGGTGGCAACACACATACACACAAGTACAAACATGCGTAAGTTTGCGCATCCACACAGGATGTGTAACTGGCACTATCTAAATGAACCGTGCTCAATTCCCAGAACCACACATAAAAAATAAACATTTAAGAAAGTAAATCAGCTCTGTAGCACTGTGCCCTCCAAGCTGTTACTGTCCCACAGCACAACAGACAAAGGACATGAGGTCAAGAGCAGGAAGAACCTCCTCACACATCTTCCTATTTTACTGACTTCCTACTTTATTGACTCTACAATTACTTAAAAATAAAAAGGATTTTCAAAAACCTGCAAATGCAACAGAAAGGGGGAACAAAGTGTCATCATCTATACCATACAGTTACTGTAGACTTTGCCAATTAAAGAATAAATTAACCGGCAGCTATTACCCTGTAGGGTGACATAGGAGACAGATTTCTAATTGGAAAAAGTACAAACAAAATCACCGAGCACTAGGAAATGCTGGGTACCCAGTATGGAGCTTGGGAAACTGTCACCATCACTTTGAAAATACCTGGCAGCACTCAGGGAGGTTTTAAGTGTGGGGATCTTCAGACCCAACAACTGCAGCCCAGACACCCAGAAACCCTCAGAGGATGCACTACAAAATAGGAATAAGCACATTCAAAGCAGTATTACCTAGAAACAGAAAAAACTGTATGTCCAATGCTTGGAGGAGAGCAAAATCAGCTGTGTGCTAAGTTATACCATAGGTCACCATCCAGGAGTGAGAAAGAGTATTGGACATGTCACAATGTGGGAAATGTTAGCAACAGTGTTAAATAAAGACACACACACACACAGAGAATAAGAATGGACCATTCTTAGGCTAGTGACAACCTGGGAGGAGGAGGGGATGGGATATGAGGGAATGCCTAGGGAAGGCCTCCAGGCTTCCAGACATGTGGTCTCTCAGGTGGAGCAGTGAGTACCCAGGAATTCATTCTAGTCTTCATTAGGCAGGCAGCAAATGAACACTTTTTGTGCACTGGTTTTATAATGGGTGAACTGATCTGTTTTTGTTTTGTTTTGTTTTTTTGCAGTGCTGGGGATGTAACCCAGTGCTTCATGCATGCTTAGCACATCCTCTACCACTGAGCTACACATCCCTCGCCACTGATGCACATTTTAAAGCAGTTATAATCAACATTATACTCTACTTGTATTATCATAAAACAACTTCCTACATTATGACCAAAAAACAGTTGCATAAAACTTACTTAACTAAGTAGTTACTGATCTTTTAATAAACTAATGATATAGCTTTTTTCAACTTGTGGGACAAAATAAACACCTAGCAACAGGCACCAGCTTATATGGCTACCCAATACCCCAGGCTTTTTATATGCACATCATTAATATAGTAATAAGTCATCATTAATATAGTAATATAGTAATAAATCAACAGAGTAACAATAGTATTAAAATTAATAAAAGTAAAAAGGTCTGCCTACCACAATGATGGCAATCCTTCCTCCAACATCTCCAACGACAGTGATTGGGGGCTTTTCTTTAGGAATCAGCACTGGTCAGAATAAGACACACACACTAAAGTTTCTATATTAAAAATTAAAACAAACCTTTTATGTTACCTTTTTTTTATTTTTGGGTGTCGGGGATTGAACTCAGGGACTTGTGCTTGCTAAGCAAGCACTCTAACTGCTGAGCTAAATCCCCAGCTCCAACAAACCCTTTAAGAAGTTAGTGACTTAAAGTCCTAACAAATTAGGAAGATAAGGGAATTTCTTTAATCTGATAAAGGGCCATTCTGAAAATCCCAAGGGCAACATGATACCTAGCGATGAGACTGAAAGCTGTCCCCTCAAAGCAATAAGGCAAGGTATGGGGGCAGGGCCACCTTTGAGACTCCAATGTGTAAGAAAGACTCCAGGGCTGCATCCAGCAAAATCAGTGGGAGAGCAGATGCCCAGAGTCTGGTGGGTCCAAACCCTACCTCAGTGTCTGCAAGGTAGACAAAGAGTTATTATAAAGTTATAAATGCAGAATTATTCCGGAAGCTTCAGATGTGATGCTGTTTGTCTTGTCAAGTTTTGAACTTGGTCAGGACCTGTCACTCCTTTCTTCTTGCCTGTTTCTCCATTCCGGAGTAGGAATGTCTCGTCTATGCCTGTCCCACCACTGAATTTCTGAAGCACGGACTTACAAAAAGTATTTAATTTCATGGGCTCACACTATGGGGGGAAATTTGCTTCAGAATGATGCTTACTTTGAATCTCAGCCACATTTCATTTAGGTGCCACTTAGATGAGACTTTGGGCTTTTTATTTGATGCTGGAACTAAGTTAAGACTTAACTGGAATTAAGACCTTTGGCACCATGGAATGGAAGAAATGTATTTTGTGTGAGGCAGGCATGAATTTTGAGATGGTCAAAGGTGAAATGCTATGGTCTGAATATATTCCTCCTAACTCATGCTGACACCTACTGTGGGAATATTAACAGGTGGGTCCTTTAGGAGACTACTAGGTCCTACGGGCTCTCCTGTATGGAATTAGTGACCTGATGAAAGGCTCAAGGAGTTTTCCACCACTGTCTTCTACCATGTAAGGACACATCTATGAGGAGCAGGTCCTCACGAGACATGAATCTGGTGGCACCCTGACTTTGGACTTTCACTCTCCAGAACTGATGAGCATGAACAGCTGTTCATAAATCCCCCATATAAGGTATTTTGTCATAGCACTTGTATTCTGCCTTTTTCACTGATATTCTGTAGATTTCTCGTTTCCAAATAGCCTTGACTTCTTCACCAGACTGTGTTATTAACTGAACTGACACAACAAAATTTATCAAGCCCTACTCTCTGCTACACTGTTTAAAACTGTTTGATATTTTGCATTAAACATAACATTATAGTGAACAACCATACATAAAAAAGGTTTCTGCTTATTTTAATTTTTTTGTTGTTGTTGCTGTTGTTTTTGAGACAGGGTCTCACTATGTAATTCAAACTGGCCTTGAATAAGACGAAAGGGGAAAAAATGGTAAAGTGTAGCTACACTTGTTGCAAATAGGGAGGGGTGGGTGAATGTTGCAAATAGGGAGGGGAGGGGAAGGGGAGAAGAGGGGGGAAAACCAAGATGTATCATGTACAGGTACAAAATAACCATGTTGATTATGATCATTATGTATACAATGTACCAATACATGTTCTTGGTAAAAATAATAAAAAAATTAAAAAAAAACAAAACAAAAAACTGGCCTTGAACTCATAACCTAGCCCAGGCTGGCCTGGAACTTGCAGCGATCCTCCTGCCTCAGCCTCCCGGAGTGCTGGGATTATGGGCGTGCACCACCATGCCCAGCTCTTTCTGCTTATTTTAAAGAAGAAAGAATGAACAAAATTCCCTGAAGTGCCATACTGGAGTCTAAGTGGTCTGAATATCTTCCTATATCCTGCAAAGAAGACTGTGTTTAAAGGTTCTACCACTTACAGGCCAGCACAAGCATGTATGTGACAACTTGGCCAGGAAAGATATTAATCAGTTTTCTGCTAACTCAGAAAATAAAAAGAAAAAAATTCACATTAAAAAACAAAACAAAACAAAAACCCCCACAGTGTAGCTTTATGACCAGAGAAAAGCTGAAAGAGGTGTTGAGCATACTTACTGGGGATCTCCAGGCTAGGGTGGATGGCGGCCACGCTCCTGACCATGGGTGGGGAGTGCCGTCCATCCACCAAGTCTGACTCTGCATCCTGTGCTTCACCATGAATCACTGCGATCCCCAGGCGAAGGCGCTCCGCAAAAGACTGTGCCCTGAGGAAAGGGTTAGACACAAAAATGAAAGCTCTGTGCATGGGTGGTGGTGGTGGTGGTGGGTGTGATTAAAAAGACACAAGTAAAATGTAGCTCTCCCTGCAAAAAAAAAGAATAAAGTAACTTCAAAATCTTAGAATCTAGGACTAAGTGTAGAGAGCTCACCTAACAGTACATCTCTCTGGCCAGAGGTACCAAGGGTCAGTGGCAGCCTGGCCACTTCTGCAATCAGCCTGCTGAGCCCTTCAGGCCTGTTTCCTCTCTTGTCATTGCTAATGCTACCTACCTACCTGTGAGAACCAACTGTATACAGTGCACAAGATACTCCTCAAAGTAGCATGCATTAATTTTTAAATCATCTTATGAAGGTGGGAAACTGTACATGTTTGAAAGGCATACTTTTTTAAGTTCAGGTATGCATATGTGCCCATACAGCATCAGCACAGTGAAGACTAAACACACCTATCACTGCTAAGCATATTCTTGTGCCCCTCTGAAATTTCTCTGTTCAGCCCCAGGCAACCACTGATCTCCTTTCTATCAGTTTAATCTTTTATAGAATCTCATGTAAGTAGAATCATAGGACATGAATTTTTTTGGTGTGTGAATTCTTTCCTTAAATATAGTGTTTTGGACATTCATCCATGTCATACCGCCTATCAATAGCTCATTCCTCTTCACTGTGGTGGGGGTTTGGGTGCTGGGGATTGAACTCAGGGCCTTGCACCTACTAGGCAAGCACTCTACCACTGAGCTAAATCCCCGACCCCTTGAATATTTCAAAGTTTATCCAATTTGTTGATAGTTTGACTTTTTTTCTTTTTAACAAATAAAGCTTCTATGAACAATTATGTACAGATCTCTGTATGGGAATATGCTTTCCTTTCTCCTGGGTTAAAAACTATGATAGGAATCCCTATATCATAATAGTAGGGATATATTTAACTCTTTAAAAAAATAGCCAAACTGGTTTCAATAGTCATTATACCATATTATATTCCCATGAGCAGTGTTCCAGAGAGTTCCAGTTCCCCTATACCCTCAGCAACATTTCGCACAGTCATTTTAATATGATCCATTCCAAAGGTGTACACTGGTATTTCATGTTAGTTTTAATTTTGATTTCCCTAAAGGTGCTGAGCAACTTGTCATGTTTATTTGCCAACCATAGACAGTCTTTCTTAAAAGGTCTGTTTCTCCTTTACCAGTCTAATTGGGTTGTTTGTTCCCTTAGGAAGTTTTCAGAATTCCTTATACATTGTGAATACAACTTCTTTATCAGATATATGCTCTACAATAATTTCTTTTTTGGAGACAGGATCTTGCTATACAGTTCAGGCTGGCCTTGAACTCCTATGTATCCCACGCTGGCCTTGAATTTATGGTGATCCTCCTGCCTCAGTCTCCTGAGTGCTGGGATCACAGATGTGAGCAACCACTCCTGGTTTACAATAATTTTTTCCAAATGCTGTCTTTTCCTTTCATTTTCTTAATGACTTCTGGAGAGCAGTTTTTAATCCTGATGAAGTCCAAATGACCAATTTATTTCTCTTATTAACTATGCTTTTGGTGTCATAAAGATTGGGATATAGGTTAGTCATGGAGCATTTTTCTAGCATGCCCTGAGTTTGATCCCCAGCACTGCAAAACAAAACACCATTTTGCCTAACTCAACATAGATTTTACATGTTTTTCATTTTACCATTCAAATTGATTTTTTGTCTGTGTTCTGAAATACAGCTCAAAACTCATTATTTTGCACATGAACATTTTCTGACACCATTATTCTACTACCATTTCTTTAAAATCTCCACTGCACTACCCTTTGGATCTGTGTTGACAGTCAGTTTTCTAGATCAGTGTTGGTCTGTTTTGGAAACTTCTTCTGTTCCACTGATCTACTTTTGTGTCTTTATCCCAAAACTGCACTATCATGGTTGCTGCAGCTTTACAGAAAATGTTGAATTAGGGCAGACTTTTGACCTTGTTGTTTTCTTCAAAGCTGTGCTACTTTAGGTTGTAGGTATTTCCATATGAACTTTACAATCATGTTATCATTTCTACAAAAAAAAAAAAAAAGCCTAACATTTTGCCTGGGATGGTGCTGATTCTACTGATCAATTTGGGGAGAAATGATATTTTAATAATATGAGTCTTTCAATCCATAAACAAGGTATCTCCATCAATTGGGGCTTCTTTAATTTCTCTTGGCAGTGTGTTAGTCTCCAGCGTATAGGTCTTATATACCTTTTCTTCAATTTATTTCTGTTTCTATCACTTCTGTGAAGCAATTTGAATGGTTTTTTCATTTCAATTTGCAGTTATCTGTTGTGGAATACAGGAATACAATTGATTTTTGTATACTGATCTTGCCAGTCTCATTTATTAGTCCTAATCACATTTTTGTATATTCTACCAGATTTTCTACATAATGACCAAGTCATCTACAAGCTGGGCCTGTTTTACTTTCTCTCTATACTGGATACCTTTATAATTATTATTTTTAAATTGCACTGTCCAAAAGCTCTAGCACAAAGTTGAACAGTAGTAAGGCCAGATATCCTTGCCTTGGTTCTGATCTCAGAGGGACATAACCAATCTTTCAGCATTAAGTGTGATGTTAGCTGAATGTTTTTTAGATCCTCTTTACCAGATGAGGACGTTCTATTCTTAGTCTGATTAGTTTTCTTCAGGAATACAAGTTGAATTGTGTCTAATGTTTTTTGAGTCTACTGAGATAATGTGTTTTTTCTTTTTTAGTTCACTTAATGTGGTTAATTACAGATACCAACTTTTATTTTTCAGTATCAGGCTCATAACCTTTTTTAGGGCCCATGTAGTATAAGAACACATTTTTTGTTTTTTTTGAGACAGGGTCTCACTATGTAGTTCAGGCTGGTCTTGGATTATGTACCCCAGGCTGGCCCTGAACTCATGGCAATCCTCCTGTCTAAGGCTCCTGAGTGCTGGGGTTACAGGTGTGCACCACCATGCCCAGCACTTTTTTTTGATTCTATGCACATTAATGGGTTTCATTTTGGCAGATTCGTACATAATACATACTTTCATCATCTTCGACCCCATCACTCAGCCCTCTTCCCTAGTTTCAAATTTTGTTGTGTGTGTGTGGGGAGTGTTTTCAATGCATGTAATGTATTTTGCTCATACCCATCCTGCCCTTACATAGCTCCCTCTTATTCCTTCCCTCTTGTCTAATAATAACCTCCATTCTATTTTCTGGTCATCTTTTTTAGATTGGACATATTAGGAGGAACATTCAATATTTGAGTCTGGCTTATTCTGCTTAACATGATGGTCTCTGGATCCACTTATTTTCTTGCAAATGACAGAATTTTAAGCTTCCTATGGCTGAATTAATACTACACTGTGTATACATACCACATTTTCTTCATCCATTCATCTGCTGATGAATGCCTAGGCTGGTTCCATACCTTGGCTATTGTGAATTGTCTGCAATAATATGGGTGTGTGTATGTATCCCTGCACTATGCCGACTTTAAATGCTCTGGGTGTGGCCAGGCATGGTAGTGCATACCTGTGATCCCAGCATTCAGGAGGCTGAGGCAGGAGGATCACTATAAGTTCGAGGACTTCCTGGGCTAAACAGTGAGTTCAAGGCCAGCCTGAACTACACAGTGAGACCCTGTTTCGAAAAACAAAAACAAAACAAACACACACAAAAATGCTCTGGTAGACACTAGAGTGGTATAGCTGGATTGAATGGTAGCTCTATTTTTAGTTTTTTAAAGGACAGGTTTATTTCAGCTCACATATTTTTAGTTTTTTGAAGAACTTCCACAGTGGCTGTACTAATTTACACTCCCATCAGCAGTGTAAAAGCGCTCCTTTTTCCCTGCATCCTTGCTAGCATTTATTGTTTCTTGTTTTCTTAATAGCCATTCTGACTGCAGTGAGAGAATCTCAACACTGTTTTGATTTGCAGTTCCCCTTAAAGTTAAACCAACCTCACAGTCCTGGGATAAACTCCAAATGGTCATGATGTATTAACCTTTTTTATATATTATTGGATTTGTTTTTTACATCTATGTTTGTAAGGGATACTGGTCTGTAGATTTCTTGTATGTTTCTGTTTTTGCTATTAAGGTAATGATGACCTCATAAAATGAGTAGAAAGTATTCTTTAATTTTTCTGGAGGAGTTTCTGTAGGATTATTATCATTTTTTAAAATATTTTTGAGACAGAGTCTTACTAAGTTGTTCAGGCTGGGCTTGAACTTGCAATCCTCCTGCCTCAGCTTTTCAGAGTGCTAGGATTACAGGCATGTGCTACCACATGTGGATCAATTAGCATTATCTCTTTCTTAAATGTTTAGTAGGGGCTGGGGATTCAGCTTTGTGGTAAAGCACTTGTCTAGCAAGCACAAGGCCCTGAGTTCGATCCCCTGCACCAAAAAAAAAAAGGTTTGGTAGAATTCACCACTGAATTTTCTTTCTGGGAGATATTGGGAGTATAAGTCAATGGTATAACATGTGTGAGACCCTCGCTTTGATCCCAAGCACTGCAAATAAACTTTTTTTCCCCTTGTGGGAAGGCTTTCATTTCCTTAATAGATACAAGGTTATTCAGGTTACCTAGTTCTTCTTGAGTTAGACTTTTGTCTTTCAAGCAATTTGCCCATTTCATCTACTTTGTGGAATTTATTAGCATAAAGTTGTTACAATACCCCCTCATCATCCTTTTACTATCTGTAGAATTTGTGGTGATACCTGATACTGGTCACTTGTGTCTTCTTTTTCCCCTGACCAGTCTGGATAAAGGTTAATCAATTTTATTCTTGAAGAACTGGCTTTCAGCTTTCATTGGTTTTTCTACAACACTTTTTATTTTCTATTTCACTGATTTGTGCTTTAATCTTTATTATTTCCATTCTTAGCTTATTTTGGGATTTTATTTGTATATTTGTTTTTGTGCTGCTGAGGATAGAACCCAGGTCCCAGTACATGCTAGGCAAGTACTCTTCCACTGAGCCACACTGTAGCCTCACTTTGGTTTTAATTTGCTTTTCTCCTTCCAATGTGTTAAGGTGAAAGGTGAGATCACTCAGTGGTTTAAGATCTTTTTTTCTTTCTTTTTGGTGAGATCTTTTTTTTCTAATAGAAGTGTTTACAGATTTCTCCCTACAGAGTTTAGCAGCATATCACAAATTTTGATGTGTTTTCATTTCCATTCAGTTCTAACTACTTCCTAATTTCCTTTTGGACTTCTTCTTTGACCCACTGGTTACCTGGAAATGTATTTTTTTTTTTTTTTAAAGTAAAAGACAATTTATTTGAAGGTGGGGAAAGTGGGAAGAGAGAGAGCAAGAAAGCGAAAACAGACATGGTGCACAGCTTCTCTGGATGAGTAGGGAGTATGTGAAAGTGAGTAACTCCAAAATGTGTTGTTTAGCTACTAGTTATTCAGGACTTATACTTCTTTTTTTTTTTTTTTTTTTTTGTGCTGGGAATTGAACTCAGGGCCTTGTGCTTACAAAGCAAGCACTCTAATCACTGAGCTAAACCCCCAGCCCAGGACTTATACTTCTGTTGTAAGAATTATTCTTACTTCCAGTGGCTCGGAGAACCTATTTTATGTGTCTTAGTTTTAAATATGAGGCTTGTTTTATGGCTCAGAATATGGTCTATGTTAGTCAATGTGTGTACTCAGAAACAATGGCTACTGTGCTGTCCCCAGGTAGTGTTCCAAAACACCGACTGCGTCTAACTGGTCAGCACTGTGGTGCAAGTCCCCTGCAGACTGACTCATTTCCTCTCTACTTGTTCTGTCCATTACAGACAGGAGTAATGGAACTGCTGGCCATGGTTACATGAGTTTTCCCTGTAGTTATCAGTGTCTGCTTCATACATTTTGAACCCTGTTTCTCAGTTCTTAGTGTTTAGGATTATCACATCCTTTTGAACTGACCCCTTTTTGCATTATGAAAAGACCTATTTCCTTAGCAATATTCTGTGCTCTCACTTGTCTGAAACCAACTCCAGCTTTCTTTTAAAGAATAAGTAATAATGTGGTACATAATTTTGCTATCTTTGTACCGTTAGCCTCAGTCCTCCTTCTCACGGCCCTGCCCCATGCTTTGTTAGGGTCCCTGGCCACACGCACTCTGCCTTCCATCTCAGCACCTGAAGCACAGTAAACATTCAGGGGCTTAAGGATCTCGTGAGCTCTCCCAGTCTTGGTTTTCCAACACCAGAAATTTAAAACAAGTTCTTCCCTAACAGCTCACAACAACTCTAAGCAAACAAGAAAAACAAGGATCACACTGAATCTCATCAGCACTACTTGTGGGAGATACATCCAAGGCCTTTACATGACATGAAGAGCAGGGCCCTGGGAGTTTCCCCACGGGTTATCCAACTACGGAAAGCTTTACTTCTATCCTAGGAGATACTTTAAGAAATTTAAACCCATGTTTAAATCCTTCTATTTGAGAAACATTTTCATAAAGTTACATTTTTGTCTCTTTCAGTAGAAAACGTAAAAGTGTTATTATATTATAGTTTAACTCTTCTGTGGTATTTAAAAAAAAAAATCTGGGCTGGGGATATGGCTAAGTGGTAGAGGGCCTGCTTAGCATTCACAGGCCTTGGGTTTCATCCCCAGGAATACAAAAAATTAAAAAAAAATTTTTTTTTGTTTTGTTTTTGAGATAGGATATCACTATGTAGTCCAGGCTGGCTTTGAACTCACAAAGATCCTCTTGCCTCAGCCTCCCAAGTGCTGGGATCACAGGCAAGCACTACCGCACCCAGTTTAAAAAATAAAATTCTAAATTGCACTCTCAAATGGATATTAAGTGAACATCTACCAGCCTGATCCTATCTATAAGGTATCTAATTTATACATCTAAGGAAAAGATGAGAACCCTTCACAGGAGCAGGACTGTACAACATAATCAACAAAAAGTGTATCTGTATTTATGTGTGTATGGACTTCCTTGCTTGCCGGGATGTGGTGAGGTACCTGATCCCTGGCAGGTGGTATGAGGTCAAGCAGGAAGCAGGGACTTTCACCCCTTTGTTGGAGGTAGTGAGCCCCACTTCTAGCCAGTGTCAACAGAGAGAGAAACGTGGACTTCCACCTCCAATTGAGTAACACAGGTAGCTTCTCCTTCTCGAGGGGACTCTCAGGGAGCAGCACTTTCACCTGGTAGTAACAAGGCCATCCTCTTGTGCCAGAGAAGGGCTTCCATTTCCTCCCAAAGGGACCTGTAGCCCCTCCCATCTCGGGTTAACATAGGCCTTGGGGAACCTGAACTTCCACCCTCACTGAACAGCAAGGAGGCCTCCACTGCTACTTCCTCTGCCAGAGTCATAAGAAATCAGCAAAAACAGGCTGAAACAAGACCCAGAGACTCAGCCTCCATACCCAAACATCCAGATTTCACTTCAAAATCATTCACCGTATCAGGAGTCAGGCAAATCTTGAATAAAAAAAAGCTAACTAACAGATGCCAACACCAAGAAGACACACATATTAGAATTACATGAGGGAGATTTTGGAGCAACCATTAGAAGAATGCAATATGCAGCAAATATGAGCATGCTTGAAAGAAATGAAAAAAAAAAAGGCTATTAGAAAAATAGGTCTTAGCAAACAAATAGAAAATATTAAAAAGAACCAAACTGTAGAATTAGGACTTAAAAATACAGTAACCAGAGGCTACAGGTGTAGCTCAGTAGTAAAGCACATGCTGAGCATGCTTGAGGTCCTGGGTGCTAACAGAGAGACAAAAATAACTAAATTAAAAAGCTCTTTTGCTATCAACTCAGCTGGTAGTTACTATCCCCAGCAGCCACCAGAGGCCCAGGCAGAACAGCACTAAAAGGAAAGAGTATCCAAGATTTATGAACGCAATCAAGAGCGCAGGACTGACACATTCTACAGCATGGATGAACTGGGAGGACAGGATGCTGAGTGACACAATCCAGCCACAGAAGGCCAGAGGTGAGACTCCGTTTACATGAGACACTCCGAACAGGCAAACCAGCAAGACACAGAACAGATGAGCAGCTGCCAAGGACAGGAGAGGGAAAAGGGACAGGGAGTGATTCTTAATGGGTACAAGGGTGTTTTGTTAATATGAGTAGTTTTTGAAGTAGAGACAGGTGGGTTTGAACATGCCAGTGAGTCATAAATTTTAAAATGATTATATTCTACTCTCTACATCCAATGGTTCTACAGCTCTGTATACCTCAGGTGCTTCGGTTTTGTAGAAAGTTACCTTTTAATACATATGAACAAGTGGCTTTTTGGCTAGATACAATTCTGTTAATAAATTACTGAGTCATTTTGCCTAAGAGGCAGTAAACAACTACAAAGTATATCCATCAGTATTTTATGCCCCACATTTGAGGACCAAGAAGCAACTGCCAGTGTGGAAGTAAGGGATGTGAGGAGTGGTATGTCTAGATCAGCTGACTCTTGTCTAGAAATATGACTGGCAGTCACAGACTGGGACTGTGAGGGCCGGAGAGGAGACGAAGCTAAAATATTTCTGTAATAAGCTGGCAAGGCAATCTTTTGTGTGTGTGTGTGTGTGTGTGTGTTACTGGGGTTTGAACCTTGGGTGTTCTTGCTGAGCTACATACCCGGCCCTTATTTTAAATATTATTTTGAGACAGGGTCTTGCTAAGTCACTAAGTTGCCTAGGTTCCGCACAAATTTGTGAGCCTGCTACCTCAGTCTCTCAGAGTGCTGGGATTACAGGCATGTGCTATCATGCTCTGGGCAGGATAATCTTAAAATCAGTCCATGGAAAAAAAGACGGGTTACCAGGGTGAACCACTGAAGTCCAGTCTGGAGTACCGGGAACTCAACTGGGGATATCATCCTTAAAAGCAGAACCAAGGTGAGATAGCGAGGTCCCACCTACCTCTTGGCTGAGGCTGGAGACTTGGCCACGATGACTGCATTCCTGTAATCCGGGATCTGTGACAGACAAGAGGTCAGGGATCACGGTCATGTCTCTTAAGAGGCTATTTCAACAACCAATAATAAGGAATATTCCAACAGATTCCATACTGTTATCTGGTTATTTGAAAGTTTTGCAAAAAATGAGTAAGATCAAGTAAAATTTTTTCATTGGAAGTTGAAGAAATGCCTACCAAGGAAAAAACACTACAAAGATATGAGACACATAATTCTTTTAAAAAAAAGAAGGGATAATCAGTGATTAGCTCGTATCTCTTGCCACTAATTAAATAATACTATTTAATCAGTATTATTAAATACTGATAATTCAATATAAAGATGCCTTTATAAAGTTACCAGAAAGTTCTCTCACGAATCCCAACTCCATGTAATTTCAAGTACAAGGATCATATTCACCCAAACTAAATCTGAGGTAACTGACAAAGTCCAAATCAGTGTGGTCCAAACAAGTGTGTTTATGACTATGTAACAAAGCAGAGTCATAAAATATTGAAGATATCAATTTGTGAAGATAGTCAATGTTATTTTTAAAAAGATGTTATTAAAAAAAAACTACAATATCTGATGCTTTCACGTCTTTATACTGCTGAAAAGTACTTAATCTGTGCCAGTAGCAATTACATCAAATGTGTACATTTTCAAGGTTTAGACAGTCTGAGTACTAGTTTATTTCTGACTTCATCTTGGCCATATTTTCAGATTATGTTCTTGAAATTGAACCATTTAATTATGTTATTCCATTAAAGTATATTCCCATTGCTTTGTTCTCAAAATTACACCAATACATTTTAAAGTATGCAGCTATAACATCTGGCACCTTGTATAAGGCCTAGTGCATCAGAAGCACTAAATAGTTAAATATTCAGTAAATGAACAAAAAACTAGTTAATTTGAGGAAAATACAGTTCAAGAGCATCCAGCATAACTGCATGGATCAAAATATCTACAGGAAAGCCTAGTTTATCCAACATTCATGAGAAGTAAGGAACAAAATATATTTTTTCACCTTTTTTTTTGCTGCAAGTTTTTTCTAAACTGCCTCATGCATTTGTCTCACCAAACATCAAACAGCATCAAATCTTTCCAAGAGAAGATATAATCACCAAGGAAACCATTATTAAACTATATAACAGGATTTTATAATAACATATCTATTGTCTCTTCAGAGGTGAAAATAGGAAATCATATACATAAAGAAAATAAAAGTTCTAATGAAAAAGAACCAAAAAGAAATCTAGGAGGAAGAAATTATGATTCAAGTAAGCAGCTCAGTAGCTGGTTGGCTGACTGGCAGGAATGACACAGTTTGAGGACAACCTGGGCCAAAGAATTTTTCCAGAATGCTATATGTAAGAATGCAGAAATTAAAATTAAAAAAAATAGTTATAGCCAGTGTGGTCACACATGCCCATAGTTCCAGCACTCGGGAGGCTTGGGCAAAAGGATCACTTAAGCCCAGAAGTTCAACATCTGCCTGGGCAACAGAGAGAGAACCTACCCAAAAAAATGTGTGTGTGTGCATGTGTAAAATTTTCTGAATTTATTTATATCTTTCTCTTTCAAAAATATTTAATTCAGGCCCTGAGTTCAATTCCAACAGCCCCCTCCAAATACTTTAATTCATTTTCACTATGAGGGTCCATAATAATTGCTAGCAGGTAGCAAAGACCTATGTATTCTTAGCAGAAAAACATTCTTTGGAAACCTGTAAGCTGCCATCCTTTAAATATAGTGTTTAAAATGAAATTCTCTAAGAAAGTTTACTAAATAGAGAATTCATGTGGGAAAAAAAAACAGGTCATAAAAGCAAAACAGCTAAGTACAATATAAATTAAAAATTTTAAAGGATTCTTATGTAAGTCACAAAAATGCTTTTATATCAAAGAATAACAGAGTGACTATATTAAAATGACACGAGTACTGGGCATGGTGGCACATGCCTACAATCCCGGCACTCGAGAGGCACAGGCAGGAGGATCTCTGTGAGTTTGAGGCCAGCCTGGGCTACACAGTGAGTTCAAAGTCAACCTGGGCTGCATAGCGAAATCTCAATGCCGCCCCCACCCAAGTCTGATTTATCCAGGAATACAAGGGTGATTCAACACAAGGGTTAAAAAAAAAAAAATTGATCAATGCAAGACAATATATTATCAAAATAAAGGGATCTGTGCATCTCTCTTTCTCATAAACAAAATAAAGGGGAAAAACACAAAATCACCTAAATTCATGCAGAAAAATCATGTGACTAATTCAAATCTTCTTTCATGATAAAAACACTCAGAAAACTATGAATGGAAGGACTTTATCCAGCATGGTAAAGGGATTAATGAAAAATCTACAACTAACATCTGACTCAGGTGAAGAGTGAAAACTTTTCCTTTAGGTCAGGACCAAAACAAAGATGCCACTATTTAATACTGCAGTGGAAGTCTTAGCCAGTTACTAGACACTAAATAGAAATGAATCCAAACTGGAAAGAAGGCAGACTAAGTCCATTGGCAGGTGACATGATCTCCTACATATAAAAACCATAAAAAAAAAAAACCTACAAACAAATCCCACAACAAATATATGAATTCAGCAAAGTTGTAGGGTTGCAAAGCAACACACAAAAATCGTAGTGTTTCTATATACCTGCAATGAACATCCCAAAAAAGAGCCCCTCCCAATTAATCATTTACAGTAATATCAAAAACATAGCTACAACAGCTAGATTAAATCTAAGCTAAGAAGTGAAAGACTGCACTGAAAACTATAAAATGCTGCTTAAAGAAATTAAAGAACTAAATACATGGAAAGGGTTAGAAGACTTAAGATGGCAACACTGCTCAAAGGGATCTACATATTTAATACAATCCCTATCAAAACCCTAATAACCTTTTTTGCATAAACAGAAAAGCCAATTCTCAAACTCATGAATTACAAGTCCCAAAGGATCCAAAACAATCTTGAAAAGAGGAAAGTTAAGAATCACACTTCGCAATTTCTATCTAAAATGAGTGTGGTACTGGCATAAAGATAAATATAGACCAGCTGAGAGTCCGAAGGAATTCCAAATATTGATAGTCAATTGGTTTTGTGTTTTTTTTTTTGTTGTTTTTTTTTTTTTGAGACAGAGTTTCACTATGTATTTCAGACTGGCCTTGAATTCAGTATGTAGCCCAGGGTGGCCTTGAACTCATGGCAATCCTCCTGCCTCAACCTCCTGAGTCCTGGGATCACAGACATGTGTCACCATGCCTGGCCTGGCCAGTTAATTTTTGACCACAGATGTTCAAACCACTCAACGGGATAAGAATAATCTTTCCAACAAGTGGTGCTGGACAATTAGATATCCATGTGCAAAAGAATGAAGCTAGGCCCCTAGGGCTCGCAACACACACAAAAAATAGCTCCAAATGGATTAATGACCTACACCAGCAAGAGTCAACCTTTTAGAGCTTTCAATGATACAAACAGCTGGCTATGGCACATGTGCCATGGGTTTGCCACCACTGACCTACACAGAGGACCAAAAACTAAAAAACTCTTTAAAAAAAAACAGGGCTAAATCTTCATGACTGGATTTGACAGTACTTTCTTAAATATTTGAGCAAAAGGCACCAGTGGCAATATAAACACAAAAATAGATAAACTGGACTTCATCAACATTATAATCTTTTGTGTATCAAAGGACACTATTTCAAGAAAGTGAAAGGACAACTAGCAAGATTTGAAAATCGTGTATCATAAAGAACTCCTACAACTCAACTATAAAAGGCAACTCAATTTTAAAAAAATACAAAAGGGTTGGGGACTTAGCTCAATGATAGAGCTCTTACCATTAAAATAAAATAAAAATGATAGAGCTCTTGTCTAGTAAGCACACGGCCCTGAGTTCGATCCCCAGCAACACCCACAAAGAAAAAAACAAACCAAAAGATTTGAATAGACATACATATCCAAAGGAGATACACAAATGTTCAACAAATTAAAAGAGTTTCAATATCATTAGCTGAATCCCAAAGACACACAAACCTCGTACTCAAGATGGGTTAACAATGACAAAAGGAGTTAGATAAAAAAAAATGCCCCCCAAAAGGCTCATGTGTTCAGAGGTGGGGCTTTTGGAAAGTGACTGGATCATGAGGTTGCTCACCTTGACAATAGGTTAACCTCCTGATTTCATAGCTGAACAGGCTACTAGGAGGTGAGACCTAGTTGAGCCAAAATAAATTTTTCCTCCTTTGAGTCGTAGTTGTTTTTCTTGGGTATTTCATCACAGTAACAGAAAGCTCACTAAGACATCTATCTTTAACCAGAATACTAAAATGAAAACATTTGAGCTAGCTCACCTCTTCTTGAATGTACTGTAAGAGAAAGGGCGATGCTCTTAAATTGTCAACAGGAATATTGAAGAACCCCTGGATTTCCTTCTGGTGTAAATCCATAGTAATGAGATGAGTTAGACCTTCGAAAATAAAGCAGATACAAGTGCATAGTTTAAAAGTAGGTTATAATATAGGAAATAAGCACTATATAAAGTAAAATTTATAAGTTATTATGGAATCATTGCTTCCTTATCAAAACCCAGCACTTCTACTGTTTAGATTTTTTAAATATTATGAGATGGATGATTTTCACATCCATTTAAAGCTCAAAAACAGCAAAGAGAGTAATATGGAAATATCTCCAAAATTCTATTAGGGCAGATTATTTTCTTAAAGTTCCCTTAACAGGTATGGCAAAGTCCAATCTGAGGATACCAAGACAAAATGCACCAGCCTAGAAATTAGAGAAAACGTAAAACCTTTCTCCGATTGCATCCTTAAAGGATATCTGAAATGATCTCCAGAAAACTGTGGGAAAACTTAGTATGAAAAAAATTTACAAGTAATAATTGCCCAAAAGAACAGGCAAGAGAGCCCAGTGGCCTATCCAAGAGCAAGGCTGGAAGAGAAGGGTGGACTGTCTCCAGACAACTCAGTGAGCCAGCTGCTCTCTTCCAGGGCTTGCCACAGTGTTTCCAAGGGGTGTGTTGCTAAGGATGCCAGGGCTTAGGTTTTTCAATAAGTTGAAAGCTAGCCTAGGAACTGTATTCCACAGAAGTGTCTATGTTAAAATGTACTGATGCAAGGGCTTTTTAATCCTCTTTGTGCATATGTTCTGTGATATGTACCCACTCTAATCACATACATATATGCACAAGCACACGGAGATATATAGCAGTGTGCACACACATGTACAATACACCCACACACAATGGAGACTATGAAGATTATTTAGAAACAAGGAGAAAATATTTAGGATGCTACTTGAGGACACTTAACACAACAAAATATACATGGTTTATAAAACATGTTTATTTGTCCTGGCAAAGGGAAAAGGCCGAGATACAAACAGTTGCTACATTTAGAGTTCACAAGTATGTTCAGAATGACTTCTCCTCATTTGGAAACAACTTCAGCATAGCTGTAAACTGTCCTTTCAATATAGTTTGTTTGTATGTGTATGTGTGTGTATATTTACATATGTATTTTAGACAGGGTCTCCCTTTGTAGTTCAGGCTGGCCTTGAACTCACTATGGAGCCCAGGCTGGTTTTGAACTCATGGAGATCCTTCTGCCTCAGCCTCCCAAGTGCTAGGATTACAGATGTGTGCCACCACGCTCAGCTCAAAACAGACTTCTTTTCTCTTTTTTTTTTTTGTGGTGCCGGGGATCGAACCCAGGGCCTTGTGCTTCCTAGGCAAGCACTCTAATCACCGAGCTAAATCCCCAGCCCCTCAGCTCAAAATAGAATATTTTTAATTTATTTGTTTGTTTCTTTGTTTGTGCTGGGGATTGAACTCAGGGCCCTGTGCTTGCAAGGCAAGCCCTCTAACCACTGAGCTAAACCCCTGGCCCTCACAATATAATTTTTAAAGAAAGAATTTAGTAAACTTTTTGCAGATGGAAAGGATTCTAGGGATGGAGGGAGGTGGGAGAGAGGAAAAGAAAAGGGGAAGTAAAAAGGATTAAGATGTGATAGGTACATGGACCAACTCCCTAGAATGAATAAGTCATTATGTATTACAAATGTACTGATAAAAAAAATTTTTTTTTAAATCTGTGAAACCATAAAAAAAAAGAAGGAAAAATGAAAACAAAAGTCATCTCCATTACCTCTGTGTTTTAGGGAGCTGGAAACAAAAAATTCTTTATGACGTAGTCTCTCTTCACCTGTGGTTTTGCTTTCAGCAATTTCTGTTACTCGTAGTCCAAAGATATTAAATAGAAAAATTCCAGAAATATGATTTTTAAGTTTTAAACTTCACATCATTCAGAGTAGTGTGACAATATTTCACGCCTCCCACTATGTCCTGCCAGGCACATTGTATCCATGCTAGATATGCTACCTACCTGTTAGTGGCTACCTTGGTTATCAGATCTACTATCACAGTGTCATCTTGCTTGTATACAGGGTTCAGTATGACCCATGGCTTGAGGCACTGCTGGAAGTCTTGGCACATGTCTCTCACGTGCCAAGGGTGAACTGGAATGTAAATTAGTTGTCTGCCATAAAGAACGATAATCCTGAGATGTTTCTAGGTAAATGGATGCATCTTGAGACCATACTCTTAAGTGAAATAAATTGGATACACATGTTTAGATACCGCATTGTTTCTCTGGTGTGAGAAACTCAAAGTGTAAATAAAGACTAAAATGTGTTGTATCAGGAAAGGGAAAAAAAGGTCCAAATGGGAAAGGGAAAAAGGGAGGGGAAGGGGGAAAGGAAAGAGGGACAAAGTAAGAAATGGAAGGAAAAAATGGAAACAAAGCTTTTGTAAATAAGGAGGGAGGAGGGAGTGAAGAAAGGAGAGGGAAATGGGAAAAAAAGGAGCAATAAGATATATCATGTACAGGTACAAATCCCCTATGATGAATGTTATCACTACGTACATGTAAAATGTACCATTAAAATAAAATTTAAAAAAAAAAGCTGTGTTAAGACAATGGAATTTCTAAGATAAAAATAAAACCTCCAGGTCCATAGCTGTCAAAGAGCTATTCTTACCAGCTTTGCACATCATAGAAGCCAGTAATTTAGAGACAATGGAGCCTCTTTTCCTCATCTTGCACTGTTTGCTGTAAGGAAAGTAGGGAATCACGCCGATGATGCTCTTGGCACATGAGGTCTTGCATGCATACACCATAATCAGGAGCTCCATGATGGTAGTGTTCACGTCCCTGTAATCAGACACAGAAGCCCACCGAGAGGTATGAGACACCTGATACTTCCCTGTGGCACTGGAGAGTAACTTTTGCTCCAATGCCACGTTCACCATGCACCAGCAGTGTGCTCCCTTGCCCTCTCACCCCCATCACTCCCAATTCCTTGCCACACAGTTTCACCTATCACCTTCTGACATAATGGGTCACCTATTTATCAGAGTCTCCGTATGTTCCTCCATCAGAATATAAACTCCACAGGGACTAGACCTTTACCTGTTTTGATTACAAAGGCACCTCCTGCACCTGTAACCCTACCGCACACAGACCAGACATTCCATACATAGTTGTGAATGACTGAATGAAAGAAACACAGAACATTTGGGTGAGCGGGTTTTCTGAGGCTAACAAGACAAATGGCATCTGATGAATTAACTCAGACTGAAGGATTTTATGTGAAAGGATGAGACAGAGGATTTGACAGTGAGTATAAAATCATTCCAAGGCTCCCAAACCCTGAGCACCGAAGAACAAGGCTTTCTACCACTCAAATGATCAAAGTCTTGCTTGAATTACAGGAAAACAGATGATAACAGTGTTGAAATAAAAATCAGTAAAGATAAAGAAATGAAGGTCTTGAAAATGTGATGGATAAATAGAGTCACCCTTCCAATTAATGGGGTCTTCAAACTCTAATGTCTGACCCAGCCATCTCCATAGCCTCTGCATTTATCCAGTGGATTCACACTTGGCTCTGAGGAAACATAACTGCAGACACCTGGGAGTTACAGCAGCTGGCACTGTCCTCCTCCTGTGCACGTGCTCCCTAGTGATGGAGGGGTGGATCAGGCCCAGGTAGGTCCTCCCTCCACAGCACCCAGCCTAGGCGCAAGCCCAGGCAGGAAGAGAGTGGCAGTGGGGCACTGAGCACTTAGTGCCCCCACACCCATCTCTGCTGAGGACCTGAAGTCTTGGTAGAATGGGAAGCAAGGGTACCACAACCAAAGGCAGCCATGCCCTGTCTCATGCACATGTGCTCCTCACCAGGAGATGGGATGTAACAACAGGTATCAGCCAGCCCTCTTCCAAGGACAGGTGGGGTTTTGTGACTTCATCCCGGTGAAACCAAGACCAGGACAGAGATGATTTAGGTGGAAGTATATTTGTTCCAAGAGGAAAGTGGTTTTTCTTCTTGGAATCTGGCTTTTCTTCTTTCTTTGCTATTTACTTGATATACATTTCTGTATCTATCTATATTCAGCATGCAGAAAAATCCAGACTCTAAGCTAAAAAATGATACGCTATCCAAAGTAACTTCTAGACATTAAAATTTTTTCTCAGGGCTCAGTTCTTCCATTTGCAAAAGCAAGAGCTCACAGAAAATAAGGCTCCAAGTGCAGGCTACAATTTTGGGTTTACATACCATCTTAATAGGGGAAGAGAGGAGAAGGAGCCCTTAAAGGAAAAGAAATGACTTAGGAAAGATAAACAAGCCCTTAAGAGAGCAGATGGGAAACAGGACACACTGGCATGATAATGTTTGTTTAGGTGACTGCTTATCTTGGTGCAATTTCTCTTCTAGCCTCATGCCAGGAGTCAAACTCTCTCAGCTGGGAAACTCCCAAACTCCAGGGAGGAAGATTTATGACACCTGATTTCTTTAGGCAGGCTCAGCCATTAGGGGTGTTCAGAAAAAGTTCTCTTCCTGCATCTAATGATTCTCAAATGTCTTCAGGTCAAACTGTCCTTATGCTACCATGGTGTATTTTGTCCCTTGTATATCTTTAGAGAGAGGACAGGGTAGACATAAGAGGGCACAGTCAGGCTGGAGGGAAGGATCAGTTTCTGGTCACTGTGCAGCCCAACTGCCAGGCTGAGGTTGCGCACATGGGGCCTCACTCCTTGTCACTTACAGCTTGTACAGGGACAAGCTGGGCTACTCCCCACCTCCCAACAATGGGGCTGCTGCAGGATACCCCAAGGGACTTCATCCATAGGGGGATTAAACTGGAATGAGGGGACCACTGTTGAGTTGGAAAGTCCAGGACTGAAGGTCTGGCCAGGGCATTATAGAGAAAAAACAACTGTTCTGAGTGAAGAACTTTCATAATAGAGGTACCTGGGGACATCTGGGGACAAATGCATGGTGAAAAGAGGGGATTCATGCAACTGCCCTCCCTTCCAGGGGGGTGGTGCCTGACTGAAAAGTGATGCCGGCTCACCACACCGCATTTTCTGCACGCAGCTCACACTTTCTAGACACACGTACATGGATGAAAATACACATTTCTTTAGTCTTAGTCTTTTTTCTTCTCAGCTCATTTAATTTATGCAACAAAATAATAAATGGTGGTTGCTTTTAAATTATCTACAGTAAAAGCTTTAAAAACTCCTCCACAGCAACTCTTCCCACTCCCCTTCGAGGGGCAAAATAGAAGTACATCCCTGCAAGTTTTATAAAATCCTGGTTACTGGCTGAGGATGTAACTCAGCAGTGGAGTACTTGTCTAGCATGTGCAAAACCCTGGGTTTGAGCCTCAGCTCAGGAAAAAAAAAAACTGGTTATTGATTGCTGGGAAACTTAACAGGCCTACCATTAAAAGCCTGTATACTGAAACTTGAATTTTTCCATGCTTCGAGAACACAGAAAAGTGGTTGGTGATTTAACTCAGTGGTAGAATGCTTGCCTTCTAAGTGCAAGGCCCTGAGTTCGATCCCCAGCACCCCACAGAAAAGATTGAGTGTGGTGGTAAGTACTACAGTCTCAACTACTTGGTAGGCTGAGGCAGAGGGACTACCTGAGTACAGAAGTTTGGGACCAGCCTGGACAACATAGTGAGACCCTATCCCAAGAAAAAGAAGGAAAGACAAAGGAAATGAAAGAAAAGGAAAAAAGGAAGGAAAGAAACACAATAATCAGCAGTTATATCAGAAGAATTAGCTAATTTTATGACTCTCCTGGCTAGCCAGCTTTTTTCTTTTTTTTTTTTTTTTGGTGCTGGGGATCGAACTCAGGGCTTTATGCTTTCAAGACAAGCACTCTAACCACTGAGCTAAATCTCCAGTCCCTAACCAGCTCTTATTATTCTAAACACTTCTGCATAAATAGAAGCAGAAGGCAAAAACATTTCTGTTACATAATCACTCACTTTGAGACAGTCTGGATGATGAAGACATCTTTTCCCCTCACAGACTCCTGAATCTGTACTCTTGTTTCTGGAAAGTAAAGGCGGAAGGGAAGGCATATAGTTAAAATTTTTAAAAATACACAAAACATCTGCATCATTCCCCATTGTTCCAAAATACGGAAACTATTACAAAACTAAGTTTCAGATGCTACAACAGATAATAAACATACTACCATTAATCACATTTAGTTAAACAATAACCTTAAGTGAGAATTCTACTTCTTGTGTAAAGTAAGTGACTGTACACTGTTGAGTGCTGTGCTACACTGCACATGTACCTGCACAGGAAGTGATTGATATGCTCACTCATAACCAGTATCTACAGAGGACTTAAGTTCAAAATGGTGTATGTTGTGAGAAAAAAGGAAAGTACAATCCAGTATCTCTACTCTCAAACATTATGATCACTGTACGAGTGGACAAAACCAGAATGGGACATTCTACAAGATACCCTCTTCAAACAGTAAGTCATATGAAGGAAAAAGAAAAGAAGAAGGCACTGTTCTAGATCAGAAGCGATGAAAGACTGAAGGGACACAGCAACCACATTGCTTAAACTAAGAATCCTGGTTGTAGGGGGAACAACCGTAGAGTTATGGGTGTAGCTGGGTGACAGAGTGCGTGTCTAGTAGGTGCAAAACTCTAGGTTTCATTCCCAAGATATGGGGCAGGGAAAGCCAAAAGGTTCTTTAGGGCAACGGGCAATCCAAAGACAAACCCATATTATACGACGAAAGAATTCCCATTAATTTCTTTAAAAAGTGACAACACCAGGTTTGTGTAAAAGAAAGGATTTACTCTTAGAAGATGTGTGGTCAAATATTCAGGGTTTAAGTGTCTCGATGTGTCTACAATGTACTCTCAAGTGGTTTCACACACACAAATTCAAATGGCAAAATATTAACCATAAAATTTAGGTGGTAGATCCATGGGTGTTCATGGTAACTATTCTTCCAACTTTCTGGTATGCTTGAACATTTCACTAAAAATGTTGGATAGAACAGAATGCATGTTTACAAAACAATGGTATGATGCTGAGAAAATACGCTTTAGTCACGAGATGCGGATTTAAATCTTGATGCTGCTATTTCTAGAATCTTACCCCCTAACATCATCCCAAAACTCAGTTTTCAGCATCTGGTGATGACAGGAATCCACGAATTTTAGTTCCCTCCCTTCTTCCCAAATGACACTAAGTGAACACTCCATTCATAACCCTGGTGAGGAGAGCAGCCTCCCCAAGCCTCACACTACTTACTAGTCCTCCCTGTCGTTCCTCCCTCATCCAAGCCCCTTCAGACAATGTTCCTCAGATTCTCTGTTCCTTCAGTCACACTTTTCCTCACCAAAGCCACCTGGGGGATCTTGGGGGACAGGAGCCACTACTGGACAAATCAGCAGGAAACAGTAAACGTGTGCCTTTCTATCAAACCCTCCTGAAAGCTCTGTAATATTTAAATGCTTGACAAAATCTTGTAGTGAAAAGAGAAGGAATGAGTATTTATTTCCTGTGCCAAGTACGGTGTGAGGTACATAGATTATTCCAGTCAATCCTCAAAACAGCCCTAACTAGTCACGGTTCAGAAATGTTAGTAAGATGTATGACTTTTCATGCCAGCTGTCCACTGCTCTGCTAGAATAACTTCAAATATCTACCATTTCTAAAGAAATTATAAACATTAAATAACACATTGTGACAATGGAAATTGATGAACAAAAACAAAATTTCTCACAGGACTTAAAGAAGTCTAACACATGGCAGCCTAAGTGGAAATAAAGAACCAACAAGAGGCCAGGGATGTAGTTCAGTGGTACAGTGTGTATGTGCCTAGTATATATGAGGCCCTGGGTTCCATCCCTGGCACATACACATACACAAAAAGCCTGGAATGATGGTATGCACTTATAATCCCAGCTACTTAGGAGGCTGAGGCAAGAGGACTGCTTGAGCCCAGCGTCCAAGCCCAACTGGGGCAACATAGAGAAAGGGATCTCTTAAAAATGAAGAACCAACTAAAACTAGCCACATAGGATTTATTCACCCTGGGTCAGGTAATGTAAATTCAATCAACAACTAAGCGAATGTTTTCATTCAGCTGACCAGCTGCTCTGCATATTTATGGAGATTTTATTGAATCAGGTCTAAGAACCAGTGTTCAAGCCTCCAGATATGATTTACACCAGGGTTATAGATCTAGTTGGTATTAGCGAGAGCTAAAAAAAAAAATTTCCTTCCACTCTGTCTGCCTGACTTCCTGCTAATGGAACTGGACAACTGAATCAAATTGTCTCAGTGGTGGAGAATGAAGGCCTGAATCACTATGCCATATTCCACAAAACAACAAAAATACCCGTGTCCAAAATAGCTCACCTCTGTTAGGTTCCTGGTAAACCTGCACTTTGCCCATCTCCACCCCCAGCCGCCTAGAGAAGAGAAAGGGGGAAAAGCTGAGAAGATAATAGAACAGACCGAACATGTCTATTTAAAGATGGCAGATAAATTGATAAAAATAAAAGCTATTCTTATTACAGAATTTAAAATGAATATTAAATTGTTACGTCAGTATCCTGCCTTCCCCATGTCTACTCAAGGCCTACAAAGGCCAGCTCTGCCTGCCTTGCCAATCATCTTCCTGAGCCTCGGACCGTCCAGCCCACAGTCCTGACATACACCAATGCCTCCTCCTGCACACTGCAGGGCCTTGGGACCTGCTGTTCCCTCTGTCCCCAGACCTGCACTTGGCAACTCATTCAAGGTTTCTCAATTTATATCCCATTCCCCTCCCCCATGAGACAGGGACTATGTAGTTCAGGTTAGCAGAGCTCATTACGTAGCTCTTATGTAATTCACTATGAGGCTGTCCTCAAACTCACAGCAGCTGTCCTTGAACTTGCTACAATCCTCCTGTTTCCGCCTCCCTAGTGCTAGGTAATGCTGGGATTGCAGGCCAGCACACCCTGTTCATCTCTTCTCTTTAAAGGTAGCTGGAGCATCCAGGATAAGGCCGAATAAACTGCCTTGCCCATCCTTACTGTCACTGCCCTTTTCACCACATTATCACTACATAAAATTATCTTCATGATCGTGTTTGACTTGAATATTGTAGCTGGCTCCCATACTAATATAATTTCCTAAGGAAGAATCTTGACTGATTTGTTCACCATTTACCCCCTAACATCTAGATCAAAGTGTCAAACATAACATATATCTAAAATTACAGTGAACTATAAACTATAAAGAAAAAAAAAAACTATCAAGTAGTCTCATACACTATACACTTACTTCACTGTTCATTATATGCAAATAATACTATATATATATGGACCTGAACACAATGCCTGGCACTAATGAGGCACTTGATAAACATCTGCTGCACGACTATGTAGGAATTGTGATAGTTTATGAAAAGGTGAGCCTTTACTATTATAGATGATACACAGATTAACTATAAAATATCTACTTTTAAGCTTGACAGTCATTGCTAACCCAATTATCAAATTTAAAACACCACATAATGATTATAAATCTCAATGGTAAAATTATAACTCACTCGGCAATTTTCTTTGAAAGTTCCATACACGATGAATTGGAATTTGCTGAAAACAACACCAGACCTCCTTTGGTTATGTTCATCTTGGTTTCCAATTCAGGTGGCGCCACACAAAACATCAAAACCTTCTAGGTTTTCCAATTCTGAGCCTAGAAGGATACAATATTTATTAAGAAGTGCCATATGATATAAAATACACTTCTTTTTAATAGCAAATAACTTTAGCTGAAGAAAAGTAATTTTTACCACAATGGTGTCTTTTATCTTAGAGGGAGAAAGACATATACGGGCAAACAGAAAATTCATTTGTATTTTAGGGTTCCAAATGGATGAATATGTTACCAAATGACATAATTAAATTTTCATAACCACTGTGAATAAATGATAAACTTACAAGAAAGGTGGAGCTGAAGAGCTCAGAGTTTTACTGTTTGCTGCTTAAAGTCAATAATGGACAACCTCCTTTATTTTCTGACAACAAAATTCCTCCTGGATCAACACACAGAAAAATGGCAGAGCCATTAGCATGGACATGGACTGACTGATCCTTAAAGAACAAATGACCCCTCTATACTTGGCTTTTCCTGTAGTACCTGTTTCCCATGAAACCTCCCCCTGGCCTTTCAGCTGCCTTTCAGATGCCCTCTGTCAATGTCTACAACTGAGCTTGTCATCTTCCTTTCCCCAACTGGAACATAAGAGAATAACCTTGGAAGAAAGTTAAGTGACCACACAAATGACAGGCAAAAGGACACAAATATAAAGGATCCTAGTCTAGAGGTCATGATCACTTGGGGTCAAGTCTTGATCATGCAATAAGGGTACCAGACTGGACAGTGTGGCCATAGTCCAGCAGCCCAGGGGACAGGGGCACCCTCCCAGCAAGCCTGCTGCCTTTCCTTGGTTGCATGTTTACTTGGAGCAGGTCTTTGGAGAACAGAGATTAAAACTGGGCTGAAAATGAGCTGACTGTTTTTGTTATTCTTTTGTGTGTGTGTGTGCTGGGAATCAAACTCAGGGCCTTATGCTTGCTAGGCAAGCACTCTAACCACTGAGCTAAATCCCCAGCCCTGTTTTTTGTTATTCTTAAATGTGAATTACTCAAGTCATATACAAACACATCCTCTTTGTAAAACATGTTAGCTAAAGCCCCAATCCCAGGGTCCTTCCTAGCAGTGAGGGTTCCTATTAGTATGACACTGCAGGCCTTTTCTACCTTTTGTGCATGCATTTACACATGTGACCTCTATAAAAAATATGGACAAAAATTACAGGCAATGTTTCTAGCACACAGTGTCAAACTCTTAATTTGCTTTTTCACCAATCTTCTTATAGCAACCTGGGTTAGAAGATACAGGCCTATTCTAACTGCTGCCACTTCTGAATAGGTTAACAGCCTGTGCACACACACATGTGCAGTGAAACTGCCTGATCACAGGTAGCTGGTGTATTGTCCCACCAACTGCCTGGGAAAATGCAGGTCTGTGAAAGGTCTGGCCCCTTCCCTTAAAGGGTATTCTTATTCTGACAGCTCAGGGTTCCAAAACATGTGCTTTGAGTATAAAAATTACAAACAGAAATGACCAAAACCCTAAAGAGACCAAGGAGGACCATGCAAAGTGGCTTTGGAGCAGGGATCAGCAAATACAGTCCACAAGCTAAAGCAGGTCCTTCCAAAGCTTTTTTTTTTTTTTTTTGAGACAGAGTGACTTCAGGCTGGCTTTGAACTCACAGCAATCCTCTGGCTTCAGCCCTCCACCCCTGCCGAGTGCTGGGATTACTGGCATGTGCTCCAGGCCCAGCAACCAAACCTTGCTTTTTGTAAATTTAGCCAAGTTTGTTTACAGCGTGTCTCTGGATAAAATGGGGGTAAAGTATACCCCACAAAGCCTCAAATATTACCTGTAAAATATTTTTTACAGAAAAGGTTGCTACTCCTTACTTTATAAGAGAGTAGTAGCTCTCCTATACTGGTAGGAGAGATACTACTGAGACTGGCAGAATCAGAGCAGTGAATAGTATAAATGAAAGAAAAAATACATTTAATCAACATTCAAAGTGGGAAGGGCTCTTAGATGTTCTCTATTACCATCTCTTAGCCAACATCCCTGTGTTCAGGAACAGAGTGTACAGGTCTAGCACAGAAAACGGAAGCAAAACAAATTCTCCTGTAGTTACATACACAGGCTTTGGAGTCCAATCCATGTTTGCATCTTTTGGGGGGCAGAGTGCTGGAGACTGAACTCAGGACCTCACACTTTCTAGGCAAGTGCTCTACCACTTGCGCTAAATCCACAATCCCCATGTTTGCATCGTGGCCCCTACTTCCCCTTAACTAAGCCCTTGCATAAATTACTTAAACTCTTTTAGCTTCAGCTCCCTTACCCATGCAAACCAGAAAACTGACCACGCCGGATTACTGTTAAAATTCCTGCCAATCACTTAACACAGAGCCCTGCATATAGAACATGCTCCATGAGATTCAACTTTTAATACCTTGGTTGTCCACCACATACTATAATACACATGGGTATAATAATAGATGGGTGTATAGCCATCTTGTTATACTGCTCATCCTTCTGAAACTAAAAATACAGATGTTCTTGGGAGGACTTGGAACAGAACGAAAACACTGTAGGTCTAAGAGTGCCTAAGAGGTAATTTAGCCCATCTATTTGTTGCTAGAAGCCCATCTGTAGGACTCCTGACAAGGACTCAATTCACAGAGCTTACAACACCCCATGAGACTTCTCCCTGTGGCCTCTAGCCACTGGTTCTTATCTCTCCCTTGAAGATTTACAAAACAGCCTCCAATCCCCAACCTATCTCAAAGATAGCTCTTTGCCCCTGTGTTCCCCTCTGCAGGGTATTTCCTGAAGACTTTCCTTAGAAGTCCAAATCTCCAGATACCAGCTTCAAAAATCAAATCTTAATGTAAGGGCTGAGGGTGTAGCTCAAGGGTAGCTCCATCTGCTTCGCCTAAGAGAAGCCCTGGGTTCCATTCTCTGTACCACCAAAATAAAAACTCCCCACCCTGCCCCCACTAAGCCCTAATATAAGACCATCCTCAAAAATACCACAGTGAAGGAGGAGCATCCATCTAGATATGACTGTCCTCCATGTAGTTGTGCTGTGTGACTACTCATTTCACAAGCTGGTCAAGTAGAAAGCTGTTCCTAGCATTAGTTCTCCTTTCTCTTGTTGGAAATTTGAGTTGTGCTCTTTATCAAGTTTCAAGAAACATAAGTTTTCAAGGCTGGCCTCCAGAAACTCAACGATCACCAGGATGGAGCGGGCAGGGGGGTGGCTCGTTAGCGTAAGGTTTTAACGTGAAATGGAAAATAAAGTTCCACTTTTTCTCCACATACTACTTTTATGTCTAACCTAAATTTACTCTAGGATGCATGAGATTTACAGAATGTGTGAAAATACATTCTTGCCAGCGAATCTCACCCCTTTTAAAGAGCAAATCATATTCTTTGAATGAGATCTGAGAATCTGTTAAGTTTCATGAATGAAATCACATTGAAAGTGATCACTTGCTTTGGACGGACTAGCAATCATTTCAAAACCACTGATCCTGGGGGGTGGGGGTTTTGCTCAGCGGTAAGGCACTCACGTAATGTGCGATGCCCTGGGTTATGTGCGATGCCCTGGGTTAGAGTCCCAGCACCATACACATACGCACAAACAGAAACACCCATCTATATTCTTTCTTTTTTGAGTTATCCTGATGTGATTTATATTGCAGACGAGGAAGGCTTACACTGAAGTATATGGTTTTCCCTCTAAAAACACATCCACTGTAAATACATACTATCTAAAGATGGCTGGAAGATTTGGGCTTGCTGTAGTCATTAGCTGCCAGGCTAGGGCATGTTCCTGGGCTTCACTGGGCATCAGACGACAGAGACAGAAGTGTGGTGGAAAGCGTCCCTCACCAGAATTTAAGGTCCAGGGACCAGAGGATTATTTTTTTTTAACTATTATGTTTTCTGCTGGATACCCACTGGATACCCACTGGCTAGAACAACAGCTGGCACATGGTAGAAGCTCCACAAATGTATGTTGAATAAACCTCACCTCACCGAGTTGCAATGATGACCAATGGAACTGAAAATTGTTTACTAACGAAAAGACAGGTACTAATAAAGGAAGTACTAGAATTAAAACCATTTTATACATGGGGACATGAGATGAAGAAATTTAAGGCTGTTCTAAGTACCAGTGAACAGAGCTTGGTCTGGGTGTAATTTGTAGAACAGGTAGTTGTATCCAACAGTAGGCTGCACAGCCTGTCTCAAACCACGCAGAAAATAACTCAACACCTTGCTGAACTCCAAATACACAGATAATTGGACAAATCTCTAGATTTTTAAAAAATGTCTATTATAAATACGCCTTTAGAAAGCAATTCATATCAAGTGCCACAGAACACAGAACTTTTAGTATTTTCAATTCTTGGAATTTATCCCAAGGAAAGAAAGAAAAAGCTATGCTCAACCCAACATCTTTCTAAGAGGAGGAACTAGACTTGTGGGAAAGATCAGTAACAGGGTAATTAAACTCTGCACATGCATCCAATATAAATATTCAACACTACGCAAAGATACAAATGATGTAATAATGGTTAGGGACAGCAGAAGAAGAATACGGACAAGATATTCTTTAGTAGGGTTCAACAATGTGGGTGATTATTTTTACTTGTGTATTTAAATTCTTAAGTACTATTGATCAAACTTCCTCATGCCTCAAAGCCCCATTCCGCATTCACATCCCTTACAAAAGCTAAAATCCAAGTTGCACCAATATTAAACAAGAAAAATCATCAATGTAATAGACTGGGGCAAAACATTTTCAAGTAGAATAATAAATACTATTTTAAAATAACATCTCGGTCCTCTCTCAATCTCTGCAGGGAGTTCTTAGTGGAATAAAACCATCGTTTTGTAGGTAAATGTCCGCGGTTAACAAGGCCAGGCACAATAATATGAGGGACTCAGTGCAGATGGGAGATTGGATTCGATGCTGGGTTAGGGGTCGCCTTCCGGCCGGCTCTGCCGCAGGTCCCATGCTGGGGCTGGACCCCCCAGCAGCGCCTGCCGGGGACCTGGGGACCCCAAGGGCCGCGCGCCTGGCCTGGCCGGGCCGACCGTCGACGGAGAGGAAGGAGCAAGAGGGGGAGGGGAGCCAGTGTGGGTGCGAGGCCGGGTCTCCCCAGCGCCCCGCCAGCCGCCGGCCGGGACCCCAACCCTCGCCAGCAGGACTCCCCGCCCGGTGCACCTGCGCCCGCTAACGTCGGAGCCCACCGGTCCGCGCCGCCGCTCGCCGCTGGCTCCCGCCCGCCTACCTGGCCTAGACCCCAGCCCCGGCCCCGCCGCAGCCTCGGCTGCCGAAGGAAGAACGCGCCAGGTCTCCAGACCGCTTCTCTAGCAGCAAAATGGCGACTCCATGCACTAGAACGGCGTCCACGGCGACTGCGAGGCCCGGAGGCGGGGCGGGACTGAGCCGGGATCTGGAGGCACGTGGCTCGGGGCCGTGGGCGTGGCCCGCCCGGCGAGGAGGCGCGGAACTTTCCGGGCCGTGCCGGGGGTGGGGCGGGGCCAGAAGCTGGGGCCTGGGAGGTGCCGGGCCCTGGGCCCTGGGGGTGGCCCTCCCGCGGGGCGAGAATGAGGCCGTGGGCGTGGCATGGGGGGTTAGGGTCCGGCTGAAATGAGGGCTTTGGCTGCAGATGGGAAGGCTGCGATCCCCAGACCCCGCTGTGAGAGGAAGCAGAGGGTTACTGGGGAGTGGACTGTCTGAGGCTTGCAATTTATAGATGTCTGGGCTCAAATTTTTACAGGCCTGAAACCTTGGGCACACCATTTCACCCTCTGAGTCTCAATTTCCTGGCCTAAAAAACAAATGATAGCGATACCCATCTCTTGGAGTTAAGATCCAATAAAAAAACATGCAGAGCTCTTAGCATGGTTCCTGGCATATAGCAAACACTCAGTTACTACCATTATTATTTTGTGGCCCTTCTTTTATTACAAAGAAATTGGTGACTTTGGTATCCGTTGTCTGAATTCTTTGTAACTTAAAAATATGCTTATATGTTATCATAAATAACTTAATAACAAACATGTAACATTCGCTAGGCCAGGGGCCCTTTGAGGTGCTTTACATACGTTAATTTAATCCTCACAGGAATATAAATTAGGAATTATCTTCATTTTAATAGCTGTGGGAACCTAGACACCAACATTAAATAACTTTTTCAATGACAAAGCAATGAAAGAAATTTCAACCCAGTAGGTCTTGCACCAATATTTGCATTTAACTAACCCATGTATACCTCACCACTTCTACAGTTCCACTTCGGATTTTTCATAAGAGTGAGACATAAAATTGTTCATCAGAGGTTGTACAGGTAGCTAGAGGCACCTTGTATCAGTTAGGGTTCACTAGAGGAAAAGATTTAATTATATATACACATACATGCATATGTATAGGCCGAAGAGTCAGGTGTGGGAGAATGCAAAATGGCCATCTGCTCATTGGAGATCCAAAAGATCCAGTCAAAAGTCTAAATCCTGGAGCTCACTAGAGAGTCCTGTGTGAGTCTCTTTCAGGAACTGGAGGAGTCTGTACTGGAAGTGTGGATATGAACATGCAAAGGTGATGGTGAAGACTGGTGCGCCTCTGAAGAAGCAGAAGCCAAACTTGCTTCTTCTTTCCCTTTTTATTCTATGCAGGATACAAGCCTATTGGTTGGTGCCATCCACACCCGGGGAGGGGCTTCCATTTTCAGCAAGTCCATAATCCGCACACACCCAAAACTGTGCTAAACCAGTCAGATAAGTGGGGTTTTTTTTATTCCCCTCCCAGCCCTACCCCACCCCCTTTTCAGTGTTCTTTTTTTTTTTTTTTTTTTGAGATAGCGTGGAGTTTTTCAGTTTTTTGTTTGTTTATTTGCTTGTTTGTTCATTTTGGAGACAGGGTCTGGCCGTGTAGTTCAGGTTGACCTTGAACTCACACTGGTTGTCCTGTCTCTGCCTCCCAAGTGCTGGAATTACAAATATGTGCCTCCATGCCCGGCTCCTCTTGCTTTGAATACACTTATTCCATCATTCTTGCCATTTTCTGAAACAGTTCTGGAAGTCCTTTTTTGTGAGTGTCTTTAGTTGAGCTGTTGTGGCTTCCTCGGTGTCCTGAATCAATTCAAACTGTTTACCTTTTATGGTCATTTTGACTTTGGGGAAGAGTCAGAAGTCACAAGATTCCAGATCTGGTGAATAAGGTAGATAAGCACACACCATAATATTTTTATGAGCCTGTCTTTCCACTGGATAGCACTTAGCAGCAGCATTCACTGTATTTTTGATCAGACTTGTAAAGACATTCACAAAAGTGAACTTCCAGAACTGCTTCAGACATAGCAAGAACAAAGGGCTAAATGTGTTTGGAGCAAGGAGGTGTATTTTGTGGAGGATTAATGGCAATATATCTTTTATTGTAATACATTTAAAAATTTTAAATATTAGCTGTATATTTTGATCACCCCTTGTACGTCTTCCTTGAGGTTACCACAATAGCTAATTAAATATTTACACATTCAGTATCTCTTATACAAAATGACTGGGACCAGAAGTGTTTTGGATATCTGAGTTTTTTGTTTGTTTTTGACTTATGTTTCATATATACCTTATATACATAGTCTGAAGATAATTTTATACAATACTCTATTTTTAAGAATTTTGTGCTTGAAACAAAATTTCATGGTGTGGAATTTTCCATGTGCTATATCAGTACTTAGAACTTTTGGGCTTTGAAGCATTTCAGATTTCAGATTTGGGGTTAGGAATGCTCAGCCTATATTTGGACAATGACTTGATAAATATCTCCCCTTCCTCAATAGACTATAAGTTCCATCGTGGGCACGTGGGAGCAGGCTCTTTGCCTCTACTGCTAATCACTCTTTCACAGTACCCAACTCAATGCCTGACACAAGAATGGTGCCCTTTTGTTAACAGAAAGAAAATAAGTAGTAGTACACAATTACGTATTTGTATCACGCAAGGACAGTATTCCTGAAATTAGAAAAAAATTGCTGTTGTAAGCTGGTGTGTATTGGTTCCACCATTTTACTACTTCCAAGACTCTGCCATGAGATGACGTATCAGTTTCTGTCTCTGCAGGCACTAAGTTTGTAGTTTCTTTTGTTCTGTTATAGCAGATACCACTCCTCCATCCAGTTTCCACTCTCTCTAGCTCTTAAAATCTCTTGTAGGCTGACATACAATCTCTCTTTTCTCCCCACAGTGCTGGGGATGGAACTCAGGGTCTCCTGCATGCCAGGCAAGTGCTCTACCACCAAGATACACTCCAGCCCTCCCTTTCTCTTTGTTCCTGGCGTTTAGGCTATGGGAATGAACTATGGTGGATGTCCGGCCCAGATGACTCTCCAGGTAACTGCAGTTCCAGTCAACAGCTGACTGAAGCTACATGAGAGACAGTAAGCAAGACCTACCCAGGTAAGCCTAGTCAAAACAGAGAAAATTGAGAGATAATTATAAAATTCTGTAGTAAGGCACCGAGTTTGGGAATGCTTTGTTATAAACGATAGACAATGAACAAGAAAGGAGCAGGAGAAGTGCTATTAACAACAGCCAAGATATGCCTTCAGCCTAGGTATCTGTCAACAGATGAATGGACAAAGAAAATATGGCATGTGCATGTGCACACATGCACGCGCATGCACATGCACACACACGTATTATTCAGCCATAAAGAAGAATGAAATGCTGTCATATGCAGAAAAATGCATGGAACTGGAGGATATCATGTTAAACAAAATAATCTAGGCACAGAAAAATATTGCATGTTTTCTCTCATATGTAGAAAGTTGAAAAAGAGATGAGCTGAGAGTAGAAGAGGGACTGTAAGGGATAGGGGGAGGGTTGGCAGACAGGGGCAGGTAGGAGAAGGCTGGATGGGCATGATCAGCGCACATCATATGCATATATGAGAATATCACAATGAATCCCATTATTTTGTACAATTAATATGTGTTAATAATTACATTTTTAAAAAAGAAAGAAGGAACAAAATTTAAAGCCTGTGGACAGTTGCACATGAATGCAGATGTTGCTTAGTCCATTGTGAAACTTGATGATCCCTTACCCCTTTGGAGGTTTGTACATAACAGAAGTGCCCAGATTGCTAGGAGAATAGCACTGGCCACATTCAAGGGTCAAACTCCTGCCTACAGAACATGAATCAAGATGCCCAACTCTAAGAATCTTTTGCTATAGTTTGACAGAAGTTTTTCAGCAATGTAATGTAATGTAACAGAATGATTCCCTGCCTCCAAATGATGGTTGAAAAAGCAGGGATGTGGCTGTCAGACACCAACAACGGGGTCTGCACATTGTCTCCACCATTGGAGAAATGGCCTCAAACAGACCCTGTCACTTTCCTACACTTAATTTTCTCACTTGAAGAATGATCACTAATATCAGCAGCTGTATAGGGGCTGGAGGTGAGGAGTAACATTTCCATGGTGTCCATGAGTCAGAGGTAGCCAGAGGAAGCTGTTGTGCAGCCACTTCTCCACCCTTGCATCTCTGGCCATCAGGGATGAAAAACAAGGCTCTTGTTTTCCCCTAAGAGGATGACAGCTTGTCTAGCAACGAGAGGCAGCAGAAGCCAAAACCATGTCACCAGGCAAGGCAGCTTTGGAAATTTTGTCATTGAATCTTTGCCCCGTCCTCTAGCTTTTCTTCGCCTGTTTCCACCCCCAAATCATTTTCTTTTGTGACTAAAATAATATTTGCACATTTTTTAAAAATCAAACAAGCAAGGAGAAAAAAATTAGAAATGTTCTCCCTTTTCTATGTAGACAGGTAACTACTTGACATATTTTTAGCCCCCCTTTTCCTCTTAATTTATTGTGGATGTGGTTCCAGGTTGATTAATTTAGGTTTACACCACTGTAAGAGGAATCAGTGAAACAGGATTTAGGATTCTTCTAGGCAGTAAGGACACCGGCCCCAAAATGGAGTCTGCTGAGTCATGAACCTCCAGTGATCTTACAAAATTATCTTCCAGTTGTCCTTCCGCTGTCTAGAACCTCTCCAGAGCATGATCAGGCAGCCTGTTGGCTAAAGGGTGCATGGGTTTTGTGTGGGCACCATGTGAACACTGCATAGATCAGACCCTGAAAAGTATGTAGTCTTCTGTAGGGTGGAGATTATATTGCTTACACAATGGCCTGAGCTCCCTTCTAAACCCCTTAAAAACCCCTATACGAAGAGCCCTCATGGGTTTTCTACTAAGAACTCCCTCCCGGGTAGTGGGAGCTTTACTTCCCTGCCTTTATATCTTTTACTTTCTTGCCTTTATATCTTTTCAATAAATTTGCTTGCATCCTATCTCTTCCATCTGTGCTTTCATTCTTATCACTGCGAGATCCAACCCCAGAATTCTGGTATTACCATCATCATGTGAGCAATGGACAAAAGAGCACGAATTTAGGAACCAGTGACCAGGATCCAGATTCTTTCTCTTCTTTCTAGCCGTGTGACCTGGAGCAAGTTCCTTAACTCTTCTGAACCTGTTTCCTCACATATGAAATGGGAATGATCATGGCAGCTACCTCATGGGATTGTCATGACAACCGAGTGAGTCATACCTGACACACAGTTGACAACCATTTTTCTATTAGCCACACTTAGGAGCTATTGTGGTACAGATGGATCTGGATTTTTTTAACCAGTCCTTAATTCTGGGTAATTTGTTCTATTATGTACAACTGCTCAATTATTTCCTCATGTTAAATTTCTAGAAGTAAGCTTGTTTGGCCAGAGGGTATGATCTTTTACAATTCTGTTACGCAGACATTTTGAATCAATTTATATTCTCACCAGAATGTCCATGTCTTCTCACCAAGCTCAGCATTACCAGCTTTTAAAGTTGGCTGGGTGGATGGTCAATGTCTTCCAGGTCTTCGAAACTACTTGTCCAAATCAAGCTGCCCATTGCTATGCTGGCTACCCTGCCAGCTGAATGTCATCTTTACTCACCCACCCAAAAGATATTGAGTACTTCCCACATGCCAGGGCCAGCGCCAAGAGCCGGAAATAGCACCTACTTCACAAGGTAACACGGTGCACTGGCCATTGCAAAAGAAGTATTTAGTAAAATCCTGCTTTAATACCCAATAAACTGCACTGTACAAGTCCAGTACTTATAGGTAATTTTGTAACATTTCTAAGTGTATCAATAGTATTATCATCATATATGATATTCATTATCATCATCCAATATAATTATGATAATATCATTAGCACTTTTAGCTGTAATACTTCAGAAGTCACTTCTCTTCCCTGACCCTCAGTTTCCTCATCTATGAGTGAGTCGATGCCACCCACCTCCTGGCACTGTCAGGAAGACAGATTAGAACCTTATATTTATGGTGCCTGGCAATGAACCAGACCCACAGTGAAGTTGAGATAAACCACGCAAAAGTCCCAGTGGCTGCCTCCTGCCAACAGCTCCCAGCCCATTGCTCTTCCTTGAAGCTGTTCTGGGCACTGTTGGCCTACACCGCACTGAGCCGCAGTAGCAGCCCACCTTCCAGGACTTCTGTGTTCATTTCCATAATTGAAAAGTGCAGTCAAGGTACCCCCGCCCCCAGCTCAACTGTCCTGAGTACCCATCCTCCCACAGGCCAGCATCTCCCAGACCTGAAGCCCGAGTCACAACCAATAGCCCACAAATCACATTCCTATGGCTTGGCCCCTCTTAAATCCCTCATCCCAAGCTGAAGTATGTGGGGCCCACTGAAAGCCCTTCGGCTGCACACTTACAGGCTGCTTCTCCTTCTTCCCACTCTGGAATCCACCACTGGGGAAGACTGAAGACAGGGGCCCTGGGCCTTGCTTCCTGGTGACTACAGAGAGTAAGGTTGGTATGTCTCTTGCTGAGGTTTTCGCTAACTCATTCCAATTTTGTTATTTGCTTGAGATAGTAGCAAATGGAAAGATTATTTTCTCCATTCACATTCTGTCATATGTGTTTGGACTAATCTGCAATGAAACCACATTTAAACTAGCTAAAAATAAAGGGCTGGTAGGAAGAGACTGATAATTTTTCTTATTTATGAAGGCCAAGGTACAGCTTCAGGTATGGCTAGATCCCATGCTCAACTCTCTCCAGGGGGTTTGTCTTCCTTCATATTTGCTTTCTCTGCTTTCTTCCCTTCAGTGGTTTTATTCTGGAGTAGGCTATACCCAGAATATATGAGATTTTTAAGAATCAGTGGTAAAGTTTACTTTGTACTTATTAGATATTCAAAAAACAGAAAATAAGGAATGTTGGTAAGAGTATGAACTTGGAACTACTGAATATTGCTGGTAGGAATATAAAATGGTGTAGCCACTGTGGAGGGCAGTTTGGCAGCTCTTCAAAAAATTAAACACAGAGTTTATGACTCATCAATTTCATTTCTAGGTATATGCTCCCAAAAATTGAAAACAGATGTTATGTTCAGATAAATACTTGTATATGAATGTTTATAGCAGCATTATTCAACAGTCAAATGGTGCAAATAAGCCAAGTGCCTATCAACAAATGAATGAATACACAAAATGTGTTCAATCCATAAAATGGAATATTGGTCATTCATAAAAGGGAATAAAATAGTAAAACAGGACTGGGGTACAGATTAGTGGTAGAGTACTTGCCTTTCATGTGTGAGGCACTGGGTTCTACCCCAAGCACCATACACACACAGGATAAAGTACTGACTTATACTGTAACATAAATGAACCTCAGAAATGTGATGCTAAATGAATGAAGTCAGCCATAAAAAGGTCACATGTACAATTCCAATTATATGAAATGTCCAGAACAGGCAAATCCATTAAAACAGAAAGCAGACTGCTGGTTTCTAAGGGCTGGAGGAAGGGAAACAGGAATCGTCTGCTAATGGGTACAAGCTTTTCTTCTGGGATAATAAAATGGTCTTGAAACTTAACAAAGTGGTGGTTTCAAAACCCTGTAAATGTGCTAGATGTCACTGAGTTGTATGTTTTAAAATGAATGATAGTGAAAGATACATTATTTGGGGCTGGGGATATAACTCCATGGTATGGCATTTGCCAGGCATGCACAGGCCCTAGTTAGATCTCTGGCACTACAAAAAAATGTTATTTGAGTTTCACTTTAAAAATCAATAATAAGACTGAGTTCAATCCCCAGCACACACTCCCCCCATCAATAGTAAGAGAGCAAAAGTAATCCAATTTTTCAAATAGGCAAAAGAGAGCCAGGTATGGTGGTAGACATCCGTAATCTAGTACTCAAAAGGTTGAGACAGGGGCATCATAAGTTCAAGGCTAGCCCGGGCTACAAGGTGAGTTTGGGGTCAGCCTAGAACAGTGGTGGTGAACCTATGGCATGTGTGTCACAGTGGCATGCAGAGCACTCTGCTGTCACACAAGCCAAGTCTCCCCGGCCACTGACCATCAAATAACAGTTGTTTTTTTTTGAACTAAAATCTCATCATTCAGGTTTAATTGCTGTGTTGGCACTTTGTGGTAAATAGTGGGTTTTGGGTTGCAGTTTGGGTACTCAGTCTGTATAAGGTCTGCCATCACTGGCCTAGAATATAGTAAGAGCCTTTCTAAAAAAAAAGGCAGGGACTGAGAGAGAATAAGATGTATGAAGGGCAAAGAAAAAGACATGAAAAGACATTTATCCTAGGGATTTTGTCACAATGACAGAAATCTAATAAACCAGCAATATTGTTGGTAAACGTATACAGACAAGAATTCACATACACTGCCACAGGAAATTTTAAATGGTACACTTTGGAAAGCAATTTGGTGGTTTCCTGTAAAATTAAACATACGCTTACCGTAAAACCCAGCAGTCCCTCGCCTAGATACTTAATCAAGGAAAATGAAAACAAACATCTATCAAAAATTTTTGTGCTTGAATATTCACAGCAGTTTTAACTATAGTCTCCAGAAACCAGACATAGTCCAAATGTCCCTTGGTTGGGGAATGGATGAACAAATTGTAATATATCCATAAAATAGAATTCATCTCATGAATTCTTCTAAAAAACATTGTGTGACTGACAGGAAACACTCTGCAGTCCCTTTATATGAGATTATACAGAAGTTGAAGTTAATCTATAGTGACAGAGAATAGATAAGTGGCTGCCTGGGTCCTGCAAAGCATAAAAGGAGAACTTTTCACAATGATGGAAAAGTTCTGTGGTCTCAACTAGCATGATAGTAGTCCATGTAAGATGATTACATTTTATGCTATATAAATCGTACCTCTATAATGTTTATTTAAAAAAATCTGCCTTGGGGCTGGGAATTTAGCTCAGTGTTAGAGTGCTTGCCTCACAAGCACAGGCCCTGAGTTCGATCCCCAGCACCAAAATAAAATAAAATAAAATAAAAATCTGACTTGTCTGAGAAACACATATTCTTCCCTGCAAGTTGGGCCCTGTGGACTCATCGGTTGTCACCTCACTTGTCCTGACTTATTCCCTCTGTATTAGTCTGTTTCTCATTACTATAACAAAATATCTGGAGCTGGATACTTAAGAAATGAATTTTATTTAGTTCACAGTTCTGAAGATTCAAGGCACAGTGCTGGCAGCAGCTCGGCTCTGGTAAGGCCCTCATGGTGAGTGACCATTCTATCTGCATTCCAGGCCAGCATTTTGAGAACAAGTCCAAAGAAGCATCATCTTCTTTCAAGGAGACTTCCTTGGAATCCCAACTTCTACTTACAATTCATTTGGCAAAATTTAGTCCCAAGGCCATACCTAGCAGTAGAGGATGGTGGGAAATGAAATCTTTTACTGTGCTCATTGGTGCTCCCAGAGAGTATCAGCAGTGGTTGTTAAACTTGAGCAGATATCATACGGATTGGAAGAATTGTTAAAATACAGTGCTGGGCCCATGGTCAAGAGTTCCTGATTCTTTAGTAGGGCTTGAGTGAGATCTGAGTATTGATGTTTCTAACAAGTTCCAAAGTGATGCTATGCTACTCTCTGGGGATCACACTTCAAGAATTACCCTCTCAAAGCTCTGTTTCTAAAGAAGTAGAGGGTGTAGCTATTGGGGAGCTGCTAGGCAACTCTGTCAGAGACAGGGAAGGCACCAAGCCATGTCCTGCAAAGGCCCACAAACAACATAAAGACCTTTCTTTAAGCATTGCCTTTGGATACTCTACTCCACATCTTCTATCAAATATATAAAAACACACCCACCTAGTGCAGAAAATATAGCTCTTTGTTGTATTTATCATATCAATTCCTAAATCATTTAGCCACAAGTAATTCACTCAATTTAAGATCCACTGTGGTTTCTAAGTAATTACCTTTTGAGTTGCTTTTATGGAGATTTCTAGCAAAGTGAGAAAAATCTAAACCACATGTTTTCCACTGCCCTGAAAATTTTATGAACACTAGGTCTAACAATAAAGAAACTGAGTATATGATTACATCTTGTGGGCATTTAATTAAATATGTATGATTTTTGATTTTGCAGAGTTGTTTAAAATTCTGGATGTAATAAAAATTTTTAGGTCTGAAATACGAACCAAGACCTTTAGGGCCTGGGACTGTAGCTCAGTGGTTAGGGCACTGGACTAACATGGGCAAGGCCCTGAGTTCTATCTTGAGCACCACAAAAATATACAAAGTAAATTAAGTCATTTGAAATAGCTATAAACTGTGGCTTGCTGCCAAAAGATTTTGCCAGATAAAGTGGGACTCTTCCTGAAGGCCAGGGGTACAGGCCCTAAAGAAGGCCCTCTGCCTAGAAATCCTAGCAGGGCTTCCTTGTGGAAGAAAGCATCTGGGCCCTATTCAACACCAGAGGGCAGCTAGGGCCAACACAGAGGCTGTAGGGAAACAGGCCTCATCTTGACCTCAGGAAGCTGCCAGACCTGTACAGAAGGTCTAACTTGTCTAGGGAGATGGCACTGTGAAGGGCAATAAACATTTCTCTGTTGGTCAAGACAGGCTGGGTCTAGTTACAGTAACAAATGAAAGCCAAATCATTGTTGGCTTACACAGTCTTAGCTTTCCATTGCTGTGACAAAAAACTTGAGCTAAGCAATTTAAAGGACTACAGGTTATTTTGGCTTATGGTTTCAGAGGTTTCAGTACATGGCTGCTTGGCCCTGTTGCTTTAGGCCTGTGGAAAGGCTGAATATCATGGTAAAAGTGTTTGGTAGAGCAAAACTGCTCACTGTATATGGCTGGGAAGTGGGGGGAGGAAAAGAGAGAAAGAGAGAGAGAGGAAAAGAGTAATTGGAGGTCTCAATATTTCCTTCCAGGGCACAGGCCCAATAACGTAACTTCCTCCCACGAGGCCCCACTTCTAAAGGTCCACCCCTCCCAGTAGTACCACTCAAGCCTTTAACACACAGGCTTTTGAGGGACAATTAAGATCCAAACCATTTGCCTAGCAAGCACAAGACCCTGAGTTCAATCCTCAGCACCCCCAACCAAAAAAAAAAAAATCCAAACCATTACACACACAGACAAAAAATATTTCTCATATAGGTATCCCTTATGGGCCAGCAGCACTGCCCCTAGAAGGGATGCTGCCTTTCTCATAGCAGAGGAAAAGAGAACTCTCACTAATATGCAGTGTTAACTACAAAAGATTCAGGTCAAGAGAAATAGCAGCACTTGGGAAACAGTGTTGCAATTCTGGTACATTCCTTCAGGGCAGCCCTATGAAACAGATGCAGGTGAGGTTTACAGTAGGGATTTCCATAGAATTGTTTTTAGGGACAGCTCATTGACTAGGCAGAAATCCTCAATGACAAATGCATTCTGACTACTTAGTTAACAAGGATATTCCTGGTTGAGAGGTGTTGAACGAAGAGGTGAAAAACTTCAGTTGTTCTCTGAGTCTCTAAGTGAACATTCTGTGGTTTAGCTTTCAGTAGGTTTGCTTGCAATCCTGCTGCCATTTCCTGACTCAGAAAGTCTTAGTCTTCATGACTTATTATTTCTTTCACAGCGCTGACTCTGAAGGCTTCTACTGGGAATGACATTTGTTACTTGCATTTATGTTTGACAACTATTCCCTCCTTGACCAAACTCTACTCAGGATCCTTTGACAGGGTAGGAGAAGGTACCTCCAAAGTAAATTATCTTACTTATTATAATCTGTCTGAAACAAACCCAGCAGTGGTAATTTGAATTTTAAAAACACCCCCCCCCCAATTTTTTCTTCCTTTTGGTCTCAGGGTGTTATAATTTAACATAACAATCATGATGACATTATTATATTAGAACAATTAGGTTTTGTTATTATCTCTGAAACACATTTAAATCTCCATCTTAATGTAAAATAACTTTTTAGTCAGTTATATAAGGTATTAAATGACATAAAGAAATTTTACTTAAATGTGTTATCTTTTAACCATTTTTTGTTACCGGAGTGGTATTTAAGCAGAATGTACTTGTTTATAGATATACATTAAATATTATTAATGTCTAATCTCTAATCATTAGAGTGACATTGTCTGGACTGTGCGGTGTTTAGGTACCTTTAACTGTTACAACACAATTACATAACAAAGAAACAAGCACAGGCCAGAAAACATACCTGCGTCATCTGGCTGGCTATTCAATGCTGGACTGGCACGTACATCTCATCACAAATAGCTGGAACACAAGTAAGGGAATGCCACATGTTTAAGCCTAAAAAGTTTACCACCATAAACAACTTTCACCAGTAGGTTGTTTTTAGTTTTGCCTCTTTGAAGGCCTGTACACTTGGGAAATGCAAATGTACCATTTAATATGAGGTGAAATTATATTGACAAGAATTAAGGGCATCTTTACAGCTCTGATTAAGTTTAGGAAACAGTGTTAATGACACAAATAGACTTATTACCTGACCTACAAGTGAATCTCATTTATACAATAACAAAATGTTTATTTATTCAGAAACAATAAATGTAGATTAAGTTTAAATGTCAGGACTAGATTTAAAGAGATGTCAAATTTTGATCATTTTATATGTTTAAGGTCTAAACATATACAGTCCTGTATAAAAGACAGCATCTATTACTTTGTATGTATTAAACTTATAGTATTAATACTATAAAACTTAACTTTAAAGCTTAGACTCAGAGACAACCTTGTATTTGGATATATACTACATATATATGTCCAAATATATAAGTTATATCATAAATTTAAATAATAGTTGTTTATTTAACCCACCATGAACTGATTATTGAAAACATTTCATAAGTTAACATTCAAATACTTTTTTACTCTTAAAGCCCACTTTTTAGTAACCAAAATCCTAATGATGAGAACACACACTTATTTCAGTAAAATAGCGAGCCTTTTGCTTTTAAATCTAGTTTTGTAAGTTTAAGCAGGAGAATTTTAATATGCTAAGAAAACCTTGTTTTAGACATAAAAAGCTTAACCTTTTAATTATAGCCAACGTAAATGTATGTATTTTTAAATATATCTTAACAATTGCTTTAGATGACTCATGAGAATCAAATCATAACATTTACACACTTTAAGCTTATGCATATTATATTTAATCCAGGAAAAGCTCTTAAATTATTGTAGACAAACAATAATAGACATTGCATTTATAAAACCAATCTTTTGATGTTATCTCAATTAGCTAACAAGCTGGATGGAAATATGTTGCCAACTTTAAAGACATCTTCACTAAGCTTGGCTACCCTGAACACCTATACAGATGGTTTTTCATGGAAATCTCAAAAAGAGCCAAAAAAAGAAAAAAATATTGTTGAGCTAAAAAAAACTTTTTTAAATGAAGCAGCTGCAGGTGTTTTAATTAGTTTAATATTGAACAGACATGTTTTAATATTAAACAGACCGGTGGACATACACAAGATGATTACATTTAAATTAGAATGCATTGTCAGATGTATTTGGCCAAGTTGAATTACAATAATCCTTTTACAGTTTTTAGGTTTGTATCTATAAACAGACTAGTCAGAACTTTTTATAGGTCAATTAACAGAGATCTCTTGTAATAAGAATCAAAAGGAATAAAAGCCTTTTACACCTGTGAAAGCAAAGACAGTTTTCAAGATGGGCCGGATGGTTTATCTGATTGAAAAACAGCCAGCTGTAGGGCTTCTTATTGTTGCTTTCATAGCCTTAGGGGCTGGGGATTTAGCTCAGTGGTTAGAGTGCTTGCCTCACAAGCCATAGATGTTCGATAGCCACAGCTGATAGCCAAAATTGCTGCTTTGATAGCCACGTGAGACTGTTCCTCTAAAGGGACAGACTGGTAAAGGTAGTTTAAACTATTTCCGGAGCGGGGGTGGGGTGGGGTGGTGTAGGTCATATTTGAATGTAGAAAAAGACTAGGTGGCACTCTAAATTTTATAGAGCAAAATCATGAAGTGGGTACAATGTGAGTCAAAACTATAATCAACTAATAAGATTACAAACATAGCTGCTTGGCTATGATGACATCATTAAACTTGTTTGATAATCTATAGTCTTAGTCTTGTCTTTAGTCTTAGTCTTACTAGTCTTAGTTTTAGCAGTCTTAGTCTTACTGGATAGAAGAGAATGGCCCACCCCTAATGAGACAATGGTTTATTTATATGGGAAATCTCAAAAGGACGGTACCAATATCAAGCTTCCATTTATCTTTTACAGAAGTATGTAGATCTGGCCATGGTGACTTTAATCTTCTTCAGATGTTAACCAGCATCCCTCACATTGAGCCCAGCTGCGTCAGGCGCCATCGCTAGTTGAGCGCTGTAGTTCACAGAGTGACCGGGAGGTGGAGATGGAGAAGCGAGAAAGCAATCTCCATTCTTTGTACTTTGACAACTTGTGTAAATGAAGGGTAACAAGGAAAAGTGAAGTTTTGGTAACAAGGGATAATAAGGAAAAATGTTGAATTCAATGAATTTTCACAAACTGAGCAAACCCATGTGACTAGCATCCAACTCTCATGCTCTTTTCTGGCTGCTGCTTCCTCCCTCCCCTAAGACAAATGCCCAGAGTTTAATTTTTCCTGTTTTTGTAATTTATACACATGTATGTGCATTTATATTCATGTATGTGGTCTTACAGTATGTGTTTTTTTGAGGTCTGACTTTTTCACTTATCTTTACATTTGTGAGTTTTACATATTGATCTATCCTCAAAGCCTAATGATCTGTTTCAGGTAGTTGTAGATGAATTGTTCTTATGGCTCTGGTGGCTCCCACATTGATTTGTCCCTTCTACTTGTTGGTCCCTTCTACTCGAATATTGATGGATTTTTGGGTAGTTGCCAGTTTGGGGAAATTATGAATCATGTGGCTATGAAACACTTACATGTCTCTTTGGTGGACACATGTGTACATGCATTTTTGGGTTCTATCTACTACTACTGGGAGCACAGGAATGCAAATATCTGCTTGAGCCCCTGATTTCAAATGAGATATATATCCAGCCGTGTAACTGTTGACTCACATTGTACTTCTATTTAATTGGGGGAGGACTGCTGTATTGTTTTCTGCAGTGGCCAGGCCATTTTACAACCCCACCAATGGGACATAAGACTTGGGTTCCTCACGTTGATTGCCCTGGACCAGGGAGTGGACACAGAATCTAAGCAAGTGACTGGTACTGATTGTGGGTCTGGGGGTGGGCACAATCTGAGGAGTCTTAGACCACACTTCACCTGACGGATTTGTGTGGCACATTCAGCAGCAGGAACAGAGAGGGATTGGACCCAAGCCGCACCCAAGTCAGGGGGGGTTCGTCAGTGATGTGAACTCTTCAGGGACAATCTTCTTCTGTGCAGTGGAACCGGTAGCGCATGACCCACAGGTTGCAGCTTTTCCCCCCTCGGCCCCACCTCCCAGTGTAGCCCAGGTGCTCCGTGCAGCTAGCCTTTACAGGTTGAGTGCCTCAATGCTCCACTTCCCAGGCTTTAGATGAAGAGCTAGATGGAGGCTGCCCCTGCCAGGCCAGCGGAGCACTGATTGGCTGGGTCCCCAACTCGGTTGCTGAATTCTGCAGTTCCCACTGGCAGGCTCGGGTCACCTCAGGTGAGCTGGAGGAACTAGACCTTGGTTGAGTGCCCTGTCTATGCCTGGGGTCCCAGTGAGTGCCAGAGGCCAGACAGAAGAGCTGGGGACAGTATCCTTTCCCCTCAGACCTCCTAGCCCAGTAATCATGAATCTTTTAGAGACTCAGTGCCCAAACTGCAACCCAAAACCCACTTTTTTCTTTTTAATCACAAAGTGCCAACACTGCAGTGAATCCTGAATACTGAAGTTTTAGTTTAGAAAAAACAACTCATACACTAATATCTTTTGTCTTAAAAGAAAAACAGAACAGAGCTTTCAGTGATACAAACAGCTTTTATTTGAAGGTAAAAGTTTGCATCTGATGTGCTTTTGCATAATTAATGTGACCTTTGCTGTTGTATGCATGCTGATAATTTGTCAAACTTTGGCTCATACTTTGTTAGTTTCAGAGCAACACATGCAGCACTCAGGTCATCTGTTAATCTGTTTCTTGTATCTGATTTAATATAATTCAAAGATGAAAACAGCTGCTCGCAAGCATAAGATGAGCCAAACAAAATAAGAAAAGCAATTTCAAGTGCTCTGAGTGACTTAAAATTATTTGGCAGAGAATTCCACATTTTAAGGATTCCATTTTCAGAACTACCAACTGCGCTGTCCTTTGTCATCCCTTCACACTCTATTTTCTCAAGTGTTGCATGCAGGTCATAAAATTTATTTTTCTAGATAGAGCTTTCTTGGAATTCCAATAGTTGCATTTCCAGATTTCCAAAATCTAACCAGTATAAGAAGAAAATATCAAGTTTTTCAAATTTGGCTTTATCTGGAGAAGAAAACACAGGGTTGTCTCCATTTTAAAGAACTGTAAAAATCTGTGGCTAAAATTTTCCTTTGCAGCTGCTACAATGCTAGAAAATTCTTTGTAGATTTTCCAATGGCTTGTAGGATTGTCTGAAAATGTTGTAGAATTTCCTAAATGTACTTTTAGATCTGGAAAATATTTCAGCTGCCCAATTTCAAGATCTCTTTCAAAACCTTTCAGTTTTCTCTCAAATGTTTTGGTATCACAAAATATCCTTTCTGCTGTTTTCCTTACACCTTGTATGTAGTTTTTTTGTTAACTACATAGACATGTAGTGTAAAATCTGTAAAAAAAAAAAAAAAGGAAAAAAAATGAGGTTGTTAATCCAGACCATATCAGTGAGCCCTGGATATTCCTGCCATATTTCATTCATAAATAACCTAATTTCATCCAAGCAGGCTACAAATATCTTCAGGACTCTTCTGCTCAGCCACCAGAAATTATTGTACACAAATGAAGAATTATACTGTGCCTGAAACTCATCAAGAAGTGCTTGAAACTGGTGAAAATTAGGAGAATGAGCCATGATGTAATTCACCATTTTGGCAACATCTTTGAGGATCTCATCTAATTTTTTGCTGCTTTTCCTGGCACAAAGAGCTTCTTGATGTATAATAAAACAAAACTGGATGTTTTGCTTCTTTAACAAAGAACTGTATGAAACCAGATGTTGCCCCCATTATGCAAGGGGCCCCATCACTAGTAATTGAAACTAATTTTTCTGGTCTTATGTCTTGTGACAAAAAAGCTTCCATCACAGGAGTGTAGATATCTATCCCTTGTGTTCTTCCAGGCAAAGACACTGGTTTCACCAGCTCTTCTCTGATGATGTCACCAACAGCATAATGCAAAATTACTGTTAGCCTTGCACGATTATTTATATCTGTGCTTTCATCCAAGCACATGGAGTAACAGGCTGCCTTTTGTGAGTTAGTGGTGAGCTGCTAACATCACTTGCCATGTGCAGGACTCAGTCTTTAACAGTATTTTTGCTAACTGGCATCTCAGAGACACATTGCACAATTTTGTTCTTATTTGGGAAATAATGAAAAAAGGAATTAACTCCCAGACCACATGGCCATTTTGATAAAATCCCTATCAGAGAGGGGATTACCATGTTTGCTATGCACGGTGAAATTTGAACAGTGGTAGCTGTCCTATTATTTGTTTTAGAAAGATAGTTGCAAAAACTAAGATACTGGGCTGGAGATTTAGCTCAGTGGTTAGAGTGCTTGCCTTACAAACACAAGGCCCTGAGTTCGATCTCCAGCACCAAAAAAAAAAAAAAAAAAACACTAAGATACTGGGGATGGTATTTCCTAAATTTCCCTTCAAGAAACTCTTTCCTTTCAGTTTCACTAAAGGAAGGGCCCTGAGGACAGAGAGGAGGAGCTAGACCTGAGGGAACAACAAGGTGGAGTTGACAAGAGGGCTAGGACAGAGGTGGTGAACCTATGGCACACATACCGCGGTGAGCATACAGAGCCTTCTCTATCAGCACACGAGGCAAGTGGCCCCTCAGCTCCCCAGCAGCCAAGCATCGGATAACAGCACACATAGCGGCTATGTGCATGCTCAGAAAGGAGTAGTGGCACCAGGTGATGAGGTCACGAGCTGTGACTCATTAGCCGCAACTCATCCAAGCTTTTGCATGGCCTGTCAGTGAGCTGCCAAGGGTATATATACATTTGCTTGTACTGGCCGTGAGTTCTAATACATTCATTTTTATTAGCACAAGATTTTAGCTTTAAGTTTTCTCATGAAAAACTGAAATTTAATATCTAAGATTTACCAAAGAGATGTTCTAATTGAGAGACTGAGATTCTTTTAATGTTTTGCTGTCCCCCTGGCATATTTAAATCTGCAACATCATATTTAGTTATTTGTGAGAAATTACAAAAACAGAACAAGGATATATATTTTCTGGGATTGGCTGTAATTTTAGCAGAAGCCCCACAAGGTAGGAAGTGCACTCAGATGCCTTTTCCAGAGCAGGTCACAAGCTGGTGGTCAGTGAAATGTGGCCCCCTGTGCTGGTGGTCAGAAAACTCAAGAGGAACCCCAGCTGGGAATCGCTGCTGTAGATCACTGATTCAGGGGTTAGCCAATATTTTAGTGTTAACTAATAGTGTTACGTATTTTTGGTATAGGGATAGACTTCTACTGGGTTATCAGGTGGCTTTTCTTCCTCTTGCTCCTCTCCTCCTTCTCCTTCTCCTTCTCCTCCTTCTTTTGATTTTACGCTTTTGTAGACTCCAAGTCTTAACACCAAAAAAAGACTAGAGCACAAAAAGCAAAACTGAAAACAGATAGTGAAAGATCATTCCAAGAGGCTTGGACAGATCATTTGGAGTGACTGAATACAATGAGAAAGCATTATGTATTCTGCATAGTGAAAGTGTTATGCATCGCACACCAAATGTCAGATGACACTTTGACACCAACCACAAAAGTGCTGCTGAATTGGTGGTCAGAGATCCCTGTTGTTGATGAGGACTCCTCACTTGTAGTTCTCTCTTTACTAAGGCAAAATTCACATCTAAAATTCATCATCTGATAATTCTGAAGCATACAATTCAGTGGCATTTCATATACTCAGAGTGCTGTGAAACCATCACCATTCCTAGTAAAGAACACCTTTGTCATCCTCATTGGTAGCCCTATATTCATTAAATTATCATTCTCCACTCCCCACTCTGAGCTGCTGATGATTACTGATCTGCTTTCTTTCTCTAAGGATTTGCCTAATCTGAATATTTTATATAAACAAAAGCATATAATATTTGGCCTTTTCTGTCTGGCTTCTTTCACTTGGGGTGTTTTAAAAGTTCGTTTATGTTGTAGCATCTGTCAGCACTTCTTCTTTTTATGGCTAAATAATATTCTATTGTATGAATGTACAATATTTTGTTCAACCATCAACACCCGATGGCTATCTGGGGTGTATCCGCCTTCCAGCTACTGTGAAGAATGTTGCTATGAACATTCATGTACAAGTTTGAACAGCCACTTTTAATTCCTTTGGATGTTTACCTAGGAGTGGAATTGCTGGATTACCTAGGTGATAATTCTAGGTTTAACTTGTTGAGAAACACCAAACTTTTCCACAGTGGCTGCCACATTTTACAGTTCTACCAGCAATGTATGAAGGTTCGGATTTCTCCACATCCATGCCAATAGTTATTGTATGATTTTTTTAAAAAAATTATAGCCATCTTAGTTAGTGTGAGGTGGTATTACACTGTGGTGTTGTATTGCATTTCTTTAGTGACTTATGATATTGAGCATCTTTTCATATGCTTGTTGGCAATTTTTCATGTTTTCATGGGAGAAATATTTATTGAAGTTTTTTGGTTCATCGTTAGTTGTATTTGTCTTTTTGTTGAGTCATGGGTTCTTTATATATTCTGAATACAAGACCCTCATATATAAGATTTGCAAATATTTCTTCCCATTCCATTCCATACGTTGTTTTTTCATTTTCTTGCTACTGTCCTTTGGTGCATGAAAGGCTTCACTTTTATGAAATCCAATTTATTTTCTCATTTGTTGCTGGTGCTTTTTCTGTCATGTCTAAAAAAAACCACTGCCAAAACCAACCACATGAAGACATATACCTGTGTTTTCTTCTAAGAGTTTTATAGTTTAAGACTTTACATTTAGGTCTTCAATTCACTTCAAATTAATTTTTATATGGGGTGTGTCAAGGGTCTAATCTTATTATTCTGCATATGAATATTCATTTTCCCAGCAACATTTCTCTTTTGAAGAGTCTTGGCATTCATGAAAAAATCAAGTCACCATAGATGTTTGTGTCTGTTTCTGTACTCTGAATTCTCTTCCACTATGCCATATGTCTTTTACCAGCACCACACTATTTTGATTGCAAAGCTATATAATGGCCTTGGAGTAAGTTTCAAAACTGAGAAGCAAGAGTCCTACAAGTTTGTTTTTTGCATGACTGTTCTCGTTATTGGAGTCTCTATGGAGATTCTGTGTGAATTACTGGATCAGTTTTTCCATTCTTGCAAAAAGAGACCGCTGGAATATCAATAAAGATTTTATTAAATATGCAGAGTTCCTTGGCAGGCATCACCACTGTAGTATTTTCTTTCCCTACAGGAACACGAGATGCCTTCACATTTGTTTCAGGTCACCTTTAATATCCTTCAGTTATGGTTTACTGTTTTCACTGTACCTCCTTTGTTAAATTTATTTCTAAATGTTGAATTCCTTTTGGTTATATTTTAAGTGGAATTTAAGTTGCTTTTCTTTTGGGATTATTAATTGGTAATCTACAGAAATATAACTAATAGTGTGTATTGATCGTGTATCCTAACTTTGCTGAATGCATTTATGAACTCTAATTTTTTTCGGATTCCTTAGGATTTCCTCAAAAGATCATATAATCTGCGAATAGAGATGATTTTAATTCTTCTTTTCTGTTTTGGATAACTTTTATTTCTTTTTCTTACCTATTTTAGAGTGCCAGCACAATGATCAATAGAATTTGCAAAAGTGGGAGTCCTATCTTTTCCTGATCCTGGGTGCAAAGCTTTCAGCTGTTCACCACTGTGTATAATGTTAACTGTATACTTTGCATAAATGCCCGTTATTGCATGGGAGAATTTCTTTTCTAGTTTCCAGTTTGTTGACTCGTTTTTTTTCTTGAAAAGGTGTTGGATTTTTATTGCAATTTTTCTGAGCTCTTCCAAAGCAGAGACAAGGAAGGAACACTTCCTAAGTCACTGTAGGAGCCCAGTACTACTCTGAAAGCAAAGTCCGATAGAGATATCACAACAAAAAAGCACAGATCAATATCCCTTATGAAAACAAGAATCCATAACAGAATACTAGTAAGATGGATGGAGTAACATGTAATTATAGTCAATTAAAAATAAATAAATACATAAATTTTAGAAGAATGATTTAATTTCCTTAGTCACAAAGTTTCTAAATCATGAGAGAACACAATTAGCAGCATTTTTTTTTTTTTTGTGGTGCTGGGGATCAAACTCAGGCCCTTGTGCTTGCAAGGCAAGCACTCTAATCACTGAGCTAAATCCCCAGCCCCCAATTAGCAGAATTTTTGTAGATATCCCATTTATGTTTTTTTGTTTTTGTTTTTGTTTTTGCTGGGGACTGAACTCAGGACTGTGCACTTACTAGGCAAGTGCTCTACCACTGAGCTAAATCCTCAACCCCAAGATACCTCATTTAAAAGGGTGATAAAACTGAGAACAACTCAAATATCTGACAGCAGAATAAGGGTTAAATTATGGTAAATCCTAAGGAAGGTGTGTGGATTGAAGCACACATAAAAAAATGAAAAATAATTGTATCGGTCAAGCTTTCCCACTGGTAGGACATAAAATCCAAGACCCACAAATGAAAGGAGTGAAGGTTTAATTTGGCTTATGGTTTCAGAGGATTCAATCCATGATTTTCTGGGTCCAAAGAAGGAACATTATAGCAGAACGGCATGACAAACCAAAGCTGCTTCGTTCATGGTGGCTGGGCAGCAGAGTGGAGGAACAGTGCCAGAGAGGAAGGGGCCAGAGACCAGATAGTACCCAAAATTACACCTCCATGACCCATACCAACAAATCCACAAGTATGCTTTACTAATCCCTTGAGCAGCCCTCAAGCCAATCAAGTTAACAATTAAAAGTATTCATCACATAACAAAAGCTTTGGGGTGGTAAGATTATAGGTGATTTATACATGTGCTTACATACATGTATTTTTGGGTTTTTCCACTTTCAAAATTATTTCCAAGACCAAAAATCATTGAGTTTTATGTAATATAAATAGCCTTTCCTCGGGTTAATTTTATAAAATCAAATCAGAAAAGACTGAAAATACAAGATATGGTTTAAAAATCCTCACAGGAAGAACCAGAAATCTTAACTCTGCTTCAAACAACTGCTTTGAAATACAGTTTAACAATTTCCGAGTTAAACATACATGAATCATATGATGCAACTTCACACCTAAGTATTTCCCCCAGGGAAATGAAAGACTATATCCATACAAACACTTGTACAAGAATGATCATAGCAACTTTATTTTTAAGGTCAAAATTTAAAAACAATACAAATGGCCATCAGCAGACAAACACATAAACAATTTGTGGTTTATCCACACAATGGCACGTGATGGCTCAACCACTGACAAGGAGCAGCACACAAGAAACCCAACATGGTTATGAGGATTGAATAAGCCCTACCAACCCCACCCCCAAACAAAAACAAAAACATCCTGCATATTGAATGGTTATGGATTTGTCACCTCTGGAAAATATAAAGTATTCCCCAGAGACAAAAGCAGATGAGTCACTTGGGATGGGAGGAAGCAAATGACTAGAGTGACCATAAGGGAACTTTGAGGGTGATGTACGTATGTGCTCATCATCACTACTGGGATGTGCTTCAGGAGGCTCACAGATGTCAAGAGTCATCTAATTTTATACTTTAAACAAGTCAGTTCATTGTAGGTCAATTATACTGCAATAAAACTGCTTAAGAAGAAACTCCTCATCTGACCCACCCACCATGCATAGCTCATCGCATTATTTATTCATTTATTTTTGCACTACGGGGGATTGAATCCAGAGCCTTGGTGCTGAACTACACCCTCAGACCTTTTTTTTTATATATATATATTTTATTTCCAGACAGAGCCTTGCTAAATTGCTAAATTGTCCAAGTTGAGCTTGAATCTCATCACATTTCTTAGCATTTTTGTATACTGAAGTATAACATGGATAACTTAAATGAGTGGTTTTAAGTAAATTAATAAATACATACAACTGACAAAAGCTGAGCATGGTGGTACATGACCGTAATCCTCACACTCAGGAGGGTGAGGCAGGAGGATGATCAAAAGTTCAAGGACATCCTAGTCTACATAGTGAGTTCAAGACCAGCCGGAACTACACTGTGAGTCCTTGTCTCAAAGAATAAAATACCAAACAAAACAAAAAATAAAAATAAAAACCTTGAGTAGACAAGGGAGGGTTGTTACCTCCTAGTCCAGGGCTCAGGCATCTCCAATAGGTTACACTAGAAAGACAGCCCTTAAGAACAAGCCCTCCATTTCCATGTGCAACCATTTCCTCTTTGCATCCCTACAGATACTCATACACTTATATATACACTTGACTCACAGGTAGGGGCCAGGGTAACTGAGAGGAAAAGTAGACCCTCGGAGGTGACACAGGAAAAGGAGAAAGGCTGAAAGAATCTTCCCTCCTTGGACAGGAGCATCTAGTATCAGTCAGTCAAAACATTCTGCTTCTGCTGTTACAGGGAGTTAGTTGTGGCCAGCCCCAGGGACATGCTGCTTCCCAAGTGGTTCCACCACTCCCACCCACTGATGGCACAGAATTTTCCCAGAGCTCCTTCACAAGGCTCAGGCAAGTGAGAGAACGTACAGAGGTCCAGTCACTCCACTAGGGACAAAGGGCAGGGCCCTACTCATATATCCTCGTGCCCAGACTTTCCTTCTCTGGGAATGGATAACCACAAGAGAAAGGAGGCCATGCTGTGGATGGAACTGAGGGAAAACCTAAATAACCTCCCAGCTTCCCTTTTAGTTTCTTGCTTTTAGTTGACTTTCAAAATCACTAATTTTGGAGGTCAGACAGCTATGTAGGATATTATCAATCTCCCACCAGTGCTGCTATCGACCACACTCTGTAGGTTGTAATAGTAGCAGTGATGTAGGTCACTTTATAGGGACTAGAAGGCTGCTATTGTCAGAATCATTCACTTCCACTTGGGCCTGAACAAGCATCTGATAGGTGACCTGTTGGCAGCAAAAGGCCAAAACCTGCATCCTCATATCATGCTACTGCAGTCATGTTCTGAACATGTATCCCATGAAGACTGACTAGGCATGCGCAGATCACTGAGGACATCCATTCCAATCTCCGTTCACTGGCTTCTTTATCCCACCCCGTCCTCAGGGATGCTGGCTTGAGACATGGGCCTCTGACTTCCAGTCATGGGCACCTTCTGAATCAGCTCCTTTCCTTCTGCAAACCTGACATTTTGGCAATGGGCACACTGCATGACAGACAAGCAGGACCGGACTTGGTAACAGGCTAACAAGTGCCCAGCTTCTGAAGTGTCCATTTCCTCCCTTTCTTCTTGGAGACTAGGGTAGGAGAAAGCCCGTTCATGTACACCTGGCTTCGTTTGGAATTTTCTTCAGAACACAGACTTGGTTTTACTGGGGAAGCAACTCAACAAACTGTAGGGCTGTCCCTCCTCACCTCCTGTGCAGCTAAGAGTAACCAAGAGCCAAGCCGATGAGACGTGAGCAGAAGGAATGTGTGGAGTTTGCAGACCAGCTTAGGGGAAGCCACACAGCTGTGTGGCTCTTGGTCCCTCTTCTTTCCTCCCAGAACCTCCTAGAACCTTTTGGAATGGAGCATCTATGGCCATGGATGACCTGGAAGATGCCAGAGAGTTTTGGGCTAAGACAGAAGAGAGGCAGCCATGGGGACAGGCCAGGGTTGCTATAGATGCCTGCCCCAGAGTTCTGTTACAGGGGAAAGAAGAACTCTCTCCCTGGCCTGTGCTCCGGTTGTTCTAGGCTTTCTACTCGGTGACCAAATTGAATCCCAACAGAAGCTATGGCTTTGCTATGAATCATTGTGTGAGCTTGGCCTGGACATTTCCCTCCTCAGAGACACATTTATTCTTGTCTGCTCAAAAGACAGGGCTGAGGGGGACAGGCACCAGTCTTAAGATCCAGTGCCTTCACCTGCTCACACCCAAGTCCACTGGCAATAGTCACAGTGCTTCATGTTCTCCTTGGGCAACACCTCCATCCCCCAAGTCCACACAGCAAAGGCAAGGTGAGGCAGAGAATATTTCCTGGCCTCAGGGTTCAGGGGATACAGAGGAGGTGTTGACTGGTGGCCCAGCTGTGCCCAGCAGGGTCTGCCTGTGTGGTCCTGTGGGGAGAGCACCATATCACCCTCTAGCATATCCCATACCCGGGATGGCGGGAACTGTGTAGCTTCCACATTAAAGGGTTTCATGTGTCATCCACCCCCCTATAGGAACCAAGACCCAGAGAGAGGCACAGTCTGGAGCAGAGCATGGGACAAGGGCATAGTGTACACGAGAAGGGAGGGGGCTGACTTCCTAGGCAAGGACTCAGCCATCTTCCAACGGGTTTACTTTAGAGGGACAGGCAGCCCCCAAGATCCTGAGGACGTCAGCCTACTTATCCCACTGGGACTGATCTCTCTCAGCATCCCAACTACACACAGACACATACACACTGATGTCACAGGTAGTGAGCAGAAAGTAGTTCGGAGGAAAAGTGGCCCCTGGGTGGTGACAAGTGAAACAGAGTAAGAGGCTGGAGGCAAATCTTCCAGGGGACAGGAGCATCCAGTCTTCAAGCACCAAGACCAAAGCCCATTGTAGGGAAGGAGAAGATGCAAGGATTTAAGGGTTGGGGATCCCTCAGATGTCCAAGGGTCTTCCAGGGCTGGGCCACTCCCTGGGCAGGAGGAGAGGGCAGGTCCCGGGTCCTATGTCCACCAGACTGGGCATATTTGACAATGACAAGCCCATTAGAGTGGAAGGAACAGTGAAGAGAAAGCCTCGATTTTCTTCCCTGCACATTGTGAAGCTTCGAGTCAGTCACCACAAGGGTCCCAAGGGCTTATCACATTTTTGAGGTTCCTGGTCCCCACTCTATTCAGGTCTTCGGATCACAGTGTCTGCTGCCTGGAGGTGGCTCTGAGCCAAAGGCTTGGGGATTGGTAGACTGACACTTGGGAAGGGCAGAGGGGGTAAGAGTACTAGACCACTCATCCTTTGACTGCAACAAGACCTCCCTTCTGGAGCCTCAGAGTCTCATGTGGAGGTGAGGCCAGAGCCCTGGCCCTGGGTGGGGGATGAGGGGGTGGTAGTGGACTTCATGCCAGGGCCAGGCCAGGCAGCAGGAGAAAGGGAAGTTTCTGAGATCCATCCTAATGGCCCTGGATCCTGCAGGACCTATAAGCTGAGGCCTTTGAGTCACTGAAGCAAAGGCCTGTCTTGAGTGGTGGTTTTCCCTCCTTTGGTGCAGTTCTTAGCCAGCTCACCAGGACAAGCTGTGTCCACTGTGCTCTGTCTGAGAACTAGGAAGAGGCACCCAGCGGCCATTCTGGCCACCCTGACCACCAATCAGAACACGGACAGTTGGTGATCTTTTCTCCTCTTGCTGCTGCAGGGCCTGCAGGAGACCGAGCTCAAGCCCCTCCTGCAGAGCTTGTGCCAGCACCCCCTCCAGGGCCCTCAGCAGCTCTGGCAGCACTGGAAGAGCCAGCACCAGGGAGCCCATCGTCATCAGCTCCCTGCAGGCAAAACAGCAGGCGGCAGCTCCTGAGCACCACCCAGAGCCAGCTCCTGCCCAGACCCTGCCCTTCCCCTCCTCACCCTTTGCATTTCTTTCTATTCTGATTCTTGCCGTTACCTCTGTAATCTTTTTAGATACTATGAAATAAATTAATTTTAAATAAAAGGCGAGATTTATTTTAACACCCTCAGTTCAGTGGCATTACTCGCATTCTCAATTTGTACAACCTTCACCTCTGCCCAGTTCCAGCACATTTCCCACAATTTCATTCCTATCTGTCCACCTTCCCCTCGCCCTCCTGCCAGTCCCAGCCACCCCCAATCTGCCTGTCTCTGTGATTTACTGTTCCAGCTTTTTCACATCAGTACATCAGAAGTCTGTCTGGCCAAACATTACTGGAGGAGTCTAACTGATATTTCTCTTTGATAGCAGGGACAATCCCAGACAGACCAAAGTTTTATAAGCAAAAATTAAAGCCCCATAGTGAATATATTCATCCTTTGAGGTTGGAACTTTTCTGTTTGTTTTGTGAGAGAAAAGACAAACTCTTGTAATTCAAAGGAGAATCACCACACATGGCCAACAAGGGTATAAAATACTCAATATTCCAATATTGATACACTCAGGTACACGTCACTGAAATGTCCTGTGTCCCTGTCAGACTAATAGGTTTTAAGGCTGGTGCTGAATGTGGGAGGCAGAGCAGAGCCTGGTCTGGCAGCTCCCATCAGAGTTCTACACGTGTGTCCCTTTGCCTCTCAGGGCTAAGACTAGAGACTTAACTCACACAGAGAGCTGCACAACTTTTCAAGATTTCTTCAAGGTTGTTGTTCACAGCACTGGTTGACAGAGGAAGGAACTGGGACCCTCCCTACATTCCACATAGAGGGCAGTGGTGGATCAGTGTGGGCCACATAAACCAGAGAATGCTGCATGGCTGCTAAGGTGGGTCTGTCGGGCTCACAGGAAAGAGGCCAAGTAAACTCAGAAGGTGGAGAAAAATGCAGGGAGATGGAGGATGTTTGTATGGAGGAGCTCAGTTTTGTGGGGGGGTTGTTTTTTGATGCTGGGGATCGAACTCAGGGTCGTGTGCTTGCAAGGCAACCACTCTAACCACTGAGCTAAATCCCCAGCCTGAGGATCTGTTTTTAAAATGAAATATCTATGATATTGATCTGCAAACATACACAGATGTACAAGAATCTGTGTGTGAAAAAGTATGACAGATAGAATGAAAGAGGCAGAGAAAGACAGTGCCTGAGGGATGTGGCCACCCATTAACAAAGAGGCACTCTAGCGGACTGGATATGGAGAATCTTTTATATGTCCCTGAAGTGAGTTTTGAAGATTTTTGGGGGGTGGTGCTGGGGATTGAACTTGGGGCCTGGTGCTTGCTAGGCAAGTGCTTGAAGATTTTTATTGCATATAGACCAATATTATCTTATCCATTTTCATTCACCTATTCAGTAGACACTTTTTATTCTTAAGCCCATCAAATGTAAGAGAGGAACTATTTACTGCAATAAAATAAAGAATCCAATGTGAATGAAGACTAGAAGAAAATACTCAGTCAGCCCCCAGGAACAGCAGTCTCACCCCGAGGCGCCCCTCTTTCCTGTCCTCCCCTTTGTGTGCAGGCCCATGTCTCTGCTGCTGAGTGACAAGTGTATCAGGCCATAAGCTCTTCTGTCATCTCATCAAGGACCGGGGACGTGGCCCAGTCTAACCTTGGTGTCTTGAGCATTTTCAGGGCCTGTAATTTTACACTTGACTCACCAGCCTCTGTCATGGAACATTTCATCATTTCCAGCTTTTCACAACCCTAATGGAGCTAAAGGGAATGTGTGTTTGTAAATCTGTAAGTTCCCTAAAAGTGGAACTTCCAATCAACTGTATGCAGACTCTGAAGCTGATTCCCACAGAATTGACATCTGAGGCCTCTACATTGAGCTGCAGCCTTCGAGGGAAGTCGGGGTTCACAGGGGAACTGGAGACCCGAGGATGGAGGAAGGCGGACCAGGCAGCAGTGGAGGCCACCGTGGTACCCGGGCGGAGTGGGTGGGGGCGACCGTCGGACAAGGAAGACTCGACCCAGCCCTCTTAATGCACATCTCAGTTTCTCAGGAAAGCAGCCAACCTCGCTCACTGGTCAGAAGAGAGAGCAGGTCTGGGCCTGCCCGGATGTGCTCCCTCCTGGCCCGAGGCCCCTTCCGTCCCTGAGGGAGCCTCTCTACCAGGAGGCCAGCCTGTTACAGAGCCCGCCTTGACTGAATATGCTCCATCCAGGGGCCGTTCTCAGCCTCCACAGTGCCTGTTTCAAGGTGACACGTTTGTATGAATAGAAAACTCTAAAGACTCCACAGACTCTAAAAATCTGTTACAACAATTAACAAATCCTATCCATTTTTTAAAAATCCACATGGAAATATGAATTGCATTTCTATACACTCACACTATACAAAAAATGAAGAATACAATTTACTTTATAATACCATCAAAAAGAATAAAATACCATATTTATAAAAATCAAATTTATTTCTATGCTGAAAACTACGTAACACTGATGAAGTAAATGAAAACACAAATAGAAGAAAATAGATATGATTATAGATTGGAAGAATTAATGTTGTTGAAATGTCCATGTAACCCAAAGCAATCAACAGAATCACTGTCAAAATATCAATGACATTTTCTCAGAAATAGAAAAATAATTATCCTCAAATTCAAATGTTACCCTGAAGACCACAAAGACCATCCTGTCTTCATAAAAAGGTGACAGCTAGAGGCATCAAAGTACAGGATTTCAAAGTGTATTGTAAGGTAAAGGCAATCAAAATAGTATTGTACCCCAACAAAAAAGGCATTGAGAACAGATTAGAGTACCATGTGAATAGGACCAGAATGGGGAAGCAAGATAGAAACCCACACATATGCATTTCATGAGTTTTGTTTTGTTTTGTTTTGGGGGTACCAGGGATCAAACTCAGGGCCTTGCTCTTGCTAGACAACTCTCTACCACTGAGCTAAATCTCCAGCCCCATTTCATGAGTTTTTGACGACAGCACCAAAAACACACACAAGGGAAATGGCTCTCTCCTCAATGTAAGCTGTAGAACTGAACATCCACATGCAAAGGAAGGAAATTGGACCTTTATCTTACACCACACACAAAAATTTAAAATGGATTAAAGGCTTAAACATAAGACCCAAAACTGGAAATATTCTAAAAGGAAAAATGGGGCTGTAAGGAAGAAAACTCTTTGACATTGAATATAACTCTAAAAACACGTGGAATAAAAGCAAAACAAACAAGTGTTACTCTACCAAACTGAAGAGTTTCTGCAAAACAATAGAAACTACAAACAAAATGAAAATGCCACCTACGCAATGGGAAAAATATTTTCAAAGAGTACATCTGACAGGGCACTAATACTAAAGATATATAACAAACACGTACAACTCACTAACAAACAAAAAACATATAGCAATTTTAAAAAATTGAGAAACAACCTGAAATGACATTGTTTTTTCCTAAGGAAGACAAACAAATCTTGGAGTATGTATCAGTACATTCGTGTTACTAGAATGAAATAACTGAGGCAGGTGCTATTACAAAGAGGTCAGTTTTATCCGCGCAGGTTTCTGGTGGCTCAAGGGTGTGGTACCAGGTTTGGCTCAGCCCCAGTGATGACAGCAATAACAAAAGTCTCACAATGGCAGGGTGTGAGAGGGAGAGGTCATATCACAAGGTTGCAAGACAGAGAGGAAGGACCAAGCCTTCATCATGTGAACCCTTGAGGGATGCTCTTACCACGTCCAAACTACAACAAGGCACATGAAAAGGTGCTTAACACCGTGAGTGTGGGGGACATGTAAGGCAAATCACAATGAGATACCACCTCATAGCTCTTAGGCTACCGAGTCCCAAAAGGTCAAATGACAAGAAGTGTTGGCAGGCGTAGAGAAAAGGTAACATATATACTTTATTAGCAGGGATGTAAATTGGGACAGCCATTAGGGAAATCAGTGTGAATGTTTCTAAAAAAAAAAAAACAAAAAACAGTGCTTTCTTTCTGAAACGAAACAAAAAAGAAACAAACAGACCTACTCTGTGCTCCAGTGCCACTACTCTATACATAGCCAAAGGAATTGATATCAGAATAATGAGGGTGAACTCCTGTGTTCACTGCGGCATTATTCATAATAGCCAAGATATGGAGTCAACTTAAGTGTCGCTCAACAGGTAAGTGAATAAAGAAAATGCCAGATATATGCAGGATATTATTCAGACTTAACAAAGAAGGAAATCCATCCATTTGTGACAGTATGGGGGACCTAAAAGACACTATGCTGAGTAATAAAAGATGGATACTGAAAGACAAATACTGTATACCAGGGGTGCCTCGGTTTGTGAACTTAATTTTTTCCATGTTTCTGGGAGCAAACTGAATTGGATGAGACCTGAATCAAATTTCCCCATAAGGTCAACATTGAACACAACCCCTGAATCCGACAGAATTACCTTGATACTATATCCAAAAACACTACCAAAAAAAAAAAAACCCACACAAAAAAAACCCCAATAGTGTAGCTACACTTGTTGCAAATAGGGAGGGGTGGTTGAATGGAAGGGAGGGGAGGGGAAGGGTGGGGAAGAGGGGGGAAAACCAAGATGTATCATGTACAGGTACAAAATAACCATGTTGATTATGGTCATTATGTATACAACGTACCAATACATGTTCTTGGTAAAAATAATAAAAAATTAAAAAAAAAAACAATAAAACACCTCTACAGGGCAACATCCATGCTGAACATAAATGCAGAAATTCTCAACAAAATTCTAGCAAATTTATTTATTTAGTTTTTGGTACCAGGGATCAAACTCAGGGCCTTCCGTGTGCAAGGCAGGCACCCTAACCACTGAGCTAAATACCCAGCCTGTTATCCTAGCAAATTTAATCCAACAGCACATCAAAAAGATCATTCTTCATGACCAAAAGAGATTTGTCCCATGATGTAAGGATGGTTCAACATATGGAAATCAATAAATGTGATATACCACACATTAACAGCATAAAATACAACAATCATATCATGACTTAAATGCATGGAGAAAATGTATTTGATAAAATGGAACAACTCTTCATGATTAAAAAAAATCACAAGAAATTAAAGGAACATGCCTCAGTACAATAGAGGCTACATATGATAAAAGCTAAATAACATCATGCTGAATGGAGAAAAGCCGAAATCCTTTCCAGTAAGATCAAAAACATTATAAAGAGGTCCACTTTAACCACTCTTGTTCAATATAGTTTTGGAAATCTTAGCCAGACTCACAGGCAAGAGAAAGGAACAGCATCTAAATACTAAAAGAGAAAGTCAAATTATCTCTGTTGGCAGATGGTATCATGTAACACATAGAAAAGGAAGCCGCCTCCCTTACTATAAACATCTTGGATACATCATGGATTTGGTCCCTGATTTCCACGCCTGATGTCTTCTCAAGGCTCCTGTGACACTGGCTGCACAGGGAGGCAATGGCGCCGATTTAAAATTCACTTCTGTGGGAAAGTAAAAGGATGGGCCTGAGGGCGTAAACCCAATAAATGTTCCAGAAAGTTCAAAACTCAGGAGACACTTGTCCCTTTGAACATGATCATAACACCAGCACCGAAGAGGTCACACTGTTCCCCAGGCACCAGCATTTCCCCAATATGAAGAACGAACTTACACAGGAACCAAAATACACAAGGAATCAACTCCTTAAACGCACAAATGGTCAAGTCTAATTTCCATGACTAGTATTAAATAAGAACTTCGGGGCTGGGGATTTAGCTCAGTGGTTAGAGTGCTTGCCTTGCAAGCACAAGGCCCTGAGTTCGATCCCCACCACCCAAAAAAGAAAAAACAAAAGAGTTTCTTAGTTTTTAATTTATGTTTTAAATCATAGTAAAATGCATGTAACAAAATTTAACCATCATAAACAGTATTACGAACATGGTTGGTTCAGAGCTATCCAGCACATTTCAATTATTGGGTAGCCACACCCTATGCCATACCACACACACACACACACACACACACACACACACACACACACACAATCAACCAAATAAAAAGATAAATATACAATGGGAAAAATATTTGCAACATATTTATCTTCTAGGAGTCTAAGGAAAAAACTAAGGAACTCACACAACTTAATAATCAAAAGAAAAGTATTCCAATTTTAAAAATTGTTAAAGGACCTGAAAAGAAATTTTTTTCCAAAGAAGAAATGCAAAAAGGCCAGGAGATGAGTATTTGTCTTTTTGACACTTTAAGGATATACCCAAGGCTGGTAACTTTACAAAGGAAAGAGGTTCCTTTAGCTCAGAGTCCTGGAGGTTCTTGAGAACGGTGCTAGCATTGGCTCGGCCCTGTGAGGACTTCATGTCAGATGGCACATGGTGTCACGATGGCAGGAGCACATGTGAGAGAAAGATCTTATCACAAGACAGGAAGTTAAAGGGGGTGTCCCAGCTAAGTCTCCAAAACAAGAACCCTTGGGGGATTGCTCCATGGTTACCTAAACCATAACAAGGTAGATTAAAAGGTGCTCGACATCACTAGTCATTCAGGAAACATAAATCAAATCACAAAGAGATACCACTTCATAGGTGTTAGGATGGTGATTCTCAAAAAATCAAATGATAACAAGTGTTGGCAAGGGTTGAAGAAAATGGAACTTTTATACTGTTAGTGGGGATATAAGTTTGGACAGCCACAATGGAAATTAGTATAATCTATCTATCTATCTATTTTTCTTTCTTTCTTTTTTCAGTTTTTTGAGACAAGGTCTCACTACGTATCTCAGGCTGGCCTTGAACTTGTGGTGATCCTCCTGTCTCAGCCTCCCGAGTGGTGGGACTACAGGCATGTATCATCATACCCAGTATAGTATGATGTTTCCTTCAAAAAAATCAGTTGGGGTTCTGGCTCAGTGGCAGAGCACTTGTGTAGTGTGTGCAAAGCCCTGGGTTTGATCCTTGGCAACACACACACATACACACACACAAACACACACACGGCAAACCGCCACACGATCCAATCCCACTTCCAGATATATAGTCAAAGGAACGGAGATGAGAATCACAAAGGTTCGGCAGCATTGTTCATGCAAACCAAGACACTGGGTCAACTCAGGTGTGGCTCAAATGGGTGAATAAAGAAAATTTGAGGGATACAGGGAATATTACTCAGACTATAAAAAGAAGGAACTCTATCCATTTGTGATGATATGGTAGACCTAGAAGACACAATACTGTGACACAAGCTAGATACATATATACTATGTGTTCTCATTTATATACAGAATATAAAAAGGCCCAAATCATAAAAACAGAGGAAAGAAAATTGGTAACTATGCTGTTATTAACTATATTTAATAAGAATCTGTCATATACCTAAAATATGCTGAGAGAGGACATCTGAAAATTTCTCATCACATACCCCCAAAATAATAGCTATATGAGGTGATGGATATTTAATTAGGTTAATTGTGGTCATCATTTCATAATGTATATCAAAACCTCAGGTTGCATGACATTTAACCCCTAGAATTTTTTTTTGGGTCAGGAAAAGAGATTGCAAAGAACCAATATTAATATTTTTCTTTAGCAAAGTAAGATAACAATTTTCAGAACTATTGAGAACTATGTTCACATCTGCTATTTAGTATACAGTTATATCATATGATTTACATCTGTTCTTGCAGATCAGTTTTTTTAGCTATCCCCAGAAAAATGGTACAATTCACCAGTATGCTCATTTCTCAAAAAAAAAAAAAAATACTTGGTGGAGGCCATTTGACTTTAAAGTCACAGGCATATCGTGTCTCATTTTTCCACATAATTTTTGTTTTGCAGATTATGGCTGGTCATTAAGCTTTCGTGCCACAGATTCCAGCATTCCTCATACTTGAACTGACCAAGGGGAACCCTCAGAGACCAGGAGAGGACAGCAGCTCCTTGAAGAAGGAAGGCTGGCTCAGTCTCTGCAGCAGAGCAGGCTGTCTGCCTTCAGGGAACTCATGACTATTACAGAGTCTGGGCTGCTAAAAGCCCAGCCAAGATGGGTTTGGAGTGCTGCTTCTCAGAAATGCAACAGGTAATCAGACCTCTCCACAGGGTTCCTCTGTCCTCCACATGGTGTCACAAGAGGAGACTTGTTCATTTCAAATTACTGTGCTCCAGTAATTTAATTTAGTCGTCATTCACCAGAACTAAAGGTAAATCTACAACCAGTAGTAAAAAAAAAAAAATCTCAAACCATATTTAATTGCTCAGGATAGTTTAGTTCCGCCTAATTACATTTTTTGAGTACCTAATATTTACAAAATATGGAGGATCTGGAGATAATGAAGTGAATAAGATTCTGCCCATTTTCTAGAGGTTTCTGAAGGGACTGGGAACCATTAGGATACCGGGCAAGATACACCCTTCTCTGGGCCTTAGTTGCCTCCCTTGGAAAATCTGAGGGAAATTTAGGTTCGTTCACAATGCATTTGTGACTGGCAGGGTCCATGTTGGAGCTGAGGACTAACACGGGAAAACAACTCCCTTGTGTTTCCTTGTATGCCCTTTTTATTTCATACTCTTATTGTAAAATATACACATCGAATTTACCATTTTTGTGTACAATTTGGTAGCACTGAGCACATTTACACTGTTGTATAACCAAAGCCACCATCCACCTCCAGAGCTTTCATCTTCCCAAACTGAAACTGCATCCCTTAAACACTAGCTTCCCATTCTTTCTCCTCCAGCTCCTGGTAGCCACCGTTCTACCTTCTGCATCCATGAATCTGACTGCCCTAGAGACCTCACAGGACCAGAATTGTAGTGCATTGGTCCTTTTACAGCTGGCTTATTTCACCCAGCATAATGTCTTTAAGGGTCATCCTGTTTTCTTCTTAAGGCTGAATCGTGTTTTATTGTACAGATATATGGTATTTTATTTGCCCCTTCATCTGTCTTAGACACTTGAGCAGCCTTCACTTTGTGGCTGCTATGAACACAGGAGTACAAGTATGTCTCCAAGACCCAGTTTTCAGGTCCTTTGGATATGTTCCCAGAAGCGGAACAGCTGCATCATCTGGTAATTCTGTTTACTTTTAAAGGAATAACTATACTAGTTTCCAGAACAGCTTTACTTTTCTGTTTTTCAGTCCCACCAAGAGTGCACAAGGGTTCCAGTCTCTCTATGTCCTGACCAACACTTGCTGTTTTCAAACGGGTTGGAGGTTGGAGCCCAGGACCTCACCCATGCTGAGCAAGTGTTCTGAGCTAACTCCAACCCCTAAATTAATGACTTTTAATCCCACCGCTCCCCTTCTCTGCCCCACCCCTCAATACTACTCCTCTCCTAACTCCCTACTCTTCCTCCTCCAGGCCCAAGGTCTGGGTCCCCTGGGATCTACACAGGAAGTCTGGCAAAGGGCTCAAGGAAATCCTTCTAGGTCACCCCAGCCTTAAGGAGGTTCCCTCTGGTGGAGGCAGGTGAGTGAAGCTTTCTTTCTCCCTTCATCCCTGAGGGCACTACTCTACATTCCCAATCACAGAGGAGCTTCCAGCTCTCTCAGGCAGCCCCAGAAGTTCTGCCAAGGTGCCCTCCCACCACCTCTCCAGCACCCACTTTGAAAAGGATCAGCCGGGGGGGGGGGTTCACTGCCTGCTGAGCTGGGGCAGGAGCGATCTGGCAAGGGGGGTCCCTCCCTGCCGGCGACCCGGGCTCCCTGGGACGCTGCCCCTCCTTCTCAGCAGGCCCCGCTTTCCGCCCCTTCTCCAAGCCAACGCCTACCTCAGAGCAGGTAGCCCGGGAGAGAAGTTGTGGAAGACCTGCGTCTCCACACTCGGACGGCGTGGAGTCCCCATCCTGGGACAAGGTGGGCGCCAGAAGCAGTTCTCGCTGTGGAGCGTGGGCCTTTTCCGGGGTTTTCCTAAGACTCTCAAAATGGTCCATGAAAACGACAGCTTGGGAAGAAATTGCCTCACAGTGCCCCGGGCCGCAGCGCAACGCGTCCTTGCTGGGGGCGAGCGCCCTCTGCCGCCCGAGTAGGCCCCACCTGCTGTGCTTCCCCTCAGGCGGCGAGGCCTGGAGAGGACGAGCTGGGGACGCATGCCTGGGGATCAGGGTCAAGCTTCTTCTCCAAGGCAGAGAGGCACCGAGGTGGGGACATGGGTTGGGGAGCTGGAGGCTGCCACTAACCGTGAAAGGAGTTTGCTTCCATTTACAGACACACAAAGGTTAAAATAGACACATATTACATTTGTAAAAGGTTAATTAGAGTTAATGTGTTTATGGAGGATAAGCCGTAGGGTCCTTGGTCAGGCAGGAGGAAGGTGCTTGGAGCTGGTTTTGCAAAATCAACCCGCCCCCTTATCCCTGGATAGGTCAGCCACCTTAGCACCCTGGCATGGAATGGATGTTTCTTTCCAACAAGGCCAGATTCTTCCTAGGAACAGGGGCACCAAGCCTGACCCAGAAGGGAAAGCCTAACTTTGTTTTTAATAATATAGTCCTGCATCGCTCAAAGAAGGTACACACTCTTATGAATGTGTGGATAGGTAACTTGGTCATTGTGTGAACATGATATAATGGACTTACACAAACTAAGACATCAAGGTGCCAGCAGGGTCAAGAGGTGATATAATCTCATTGGACCGCATTCCCATATGTGGCCCATCAATGGCTGCTGTGTGGCACATGACTGTAGAAGCAAACTCACCACCATCTAATGAGCATGTGTTAGGTACAGGCACTGTGCAAAGAGCATCTTTCCTACAAATTGTATTAGAAGGTACTGTTTTTATCTTCTTCACTGGAAAAAAAATTAAGACTTGGGAAAGTGAGGTGACTTGCCCAAGACCACATAGCAAGACTAAAAATAGAGAAGTTCATTTCTCAAAGGAGCAGGAAAAAAAAGCTGTTCCCCTAAAATGTCCCAAAAGAATTGGAAAAACATTTGTATTCTGTAAATTTACTGACAGTGTAATAAATTCTGCTTAAAAGCAAAAGTTGTTCTTCAGTGCTCTATTTCTGACACTGCTTCTTGCTTCTGAGTTAACCGGAACCATTGGACACCATAGGAAGGGCAGGAACGCTTGTTCCAGTGGACTCTCATGGATGCATCTTTGTTCTCTGCATCCTGGACATCCACCTCTCCTCTATAAGTCTCTCTGCCAACACATAACAAACTACTGCCCAGATGCCGGGTGTGGTCCACTGCCTGCTGTTGTATGGTCTACAAGAATGGCTTGTAAATTTCTAAATGGATGGAAAAGTTTAAAATAATATTTCATTGTAGATGAAGAATTGGATGAAATTCAAGTTTTGACATCCCCAACTATGTTTGTGTATGCATTTTGTATATGTGCATATGTGTATGGGCTTTTCTCAGTACAGTGACAAAGATGAGAAATTGCAAGAGATTCTACGGTCTGTCAAGCCCACGGTATTTACTGTTTGGCAAGGAAGATGCAAAGTGCTGTTTGTTGGTGTTACGGTTTCTATCTAGATGGAGAAGTTCCCCTCTAAGGCCTCATGTGCTCCGAGCTGGGGCTTTTATGAAGGTGACTGAATTATGGGGCTGTATATAGCCACTTGCTGTTAGAAGTCCGGTCTAATCAGAAGAGGCTGGGATGGGGGAAGGGGTGTTTCTCCCTTCCTGGCTCCTCCCTTAGCTCTTTGTTCCCCACTGATTTGAGGTGAGTAGCTTTCCTCTCCTCAGACTACCGTGTGGTTTCTATGTTTGAGCCTGCCAAACATGGACTGAAACTTCTAAAGTGTGAACCAAAATTAACCTCTCCTCCTTATTTTGTCCCAGTGATAAAGAACATAACTAAGACTCCTGGTATACACAACTGGTATCTTGGACCATCTTGCCCCTTTATCAAAGGAAACTGTGTTTTTAACCAAAAAGCTGCTTACTTCCAACAAGATGCTGATGTAGTAAGAATTCTCAGGCACATCTCACTTTTCCTCTCCGAGCTGACATGCTTCTGTCATACTGTTAGCCCCTTTGTTACCAAGTTCATACACAGGTGCTCAAGATCAATTTGTCAAAGAAATGCTCTTTGCATTTTTAGTGCAAAGAAAGGTTCATGTCTACCCCCCCCCAAAAAAAACAAGTGCCAAAAGAAGCAGTACGTAATGATGAAGGGGAGAAACGAAGTGACTGTTGACCCCGGGCTTGGCCCCAACCGAGCCTCAGGTATCATTTCAGCTCCTTCTCCTGACACCAGGTGTTAGGACTCGGGACCCTGACAGCTGTACACTTAAACCCTCACAAGACCGCTGGGAGGCAAGCTCTGTTCCTATCTTCTCCTTGTTACAGACAGGAAAATGAAGCCTGGGGAGGTCAAGTGAAGCCCACCTCATAAAGGTGATGCTCATGGGTGATGGCACAGGAACCTGTGCCAGGACCACAACAAGGACACCGAGCCCCCTTTGGATCCATCCCCCATTCTGAAGCAGGAGGCTCAGAGTGTCGAAGTCAGGCCCTGGCCTTTCCGGGCTGCTTCTCACTGGTAAACAGCGGTTGGGCGAACACATGGGATAATGACACATCAGAAGCGAAGGGATCTTCCTTACTATCTGCTAACGTTTCCCCCTCCTTATCCTCCTGCATCTGTTGTATTTACTGCAAATAACAACACTACATGCTTTTTCCTATACTTAAAAAACCTTAAGAAATTATATATGCAGTTACATAAGCTCATAATGAAAAATAACATCAGGGCTGGGGATTTAGCTCAGTGGTTAGAGTGCTTGCCTTGTAAGCACAAGGCTCCGAGTTTGATCCCCAGCACCAAAACAAAAAAAAAAAAGAAAAAAGAAAAATAACATCAGCATTATCGTATATCAAATTAATTATCTACTCCCCACACAGTAATTTCCATTTTCCAGATCCGATGAAACAGTAAAGACAGGGAAGGAGAACTCATTATTCCACTGCACACAAATATAACTTTACCTTCTTATAAATACTGTAAATGCATTTAAATCTTCTGTTTTGTGCATTTTTTTAGGGGGGTGCCGTGGCTCTAACTCAGGGCCTTGTGCTTGCTGGGCAAGCACTCTAACCACTGAGCTGAATCCTCAGCCCCTCTTTTATGCATTTTCATATTTAAGTTTAGAAAAGTTCTCCCCAGGGTCTCCATTTTTTTTTTCAGAATGTAAAAAGTTAAAAAAAAAAAAACTCATCTTCAAGGTATTCTGGGTTTCCCCTAGAAACTACAAATTTACATTCCGACCATAATGTAAGGTACTGTGTATGAAACTGTCTGCCATTTGCTCCCGTGGTAATCCCTACAAGAGCCGTGAGCCACACATGCTTGTTTCCCAGCCACAGGTTCCAGGTGGGAAAGCCCCAGGTGGGCCGCCCAGGAGTCTGAGATCACTAACATGTCCCAGAAGCCCTTCTCACTAGGAGAAGCAGGGTCATTTCTGCAGCCTTCTATTCCTGGGCTGCGGTCCCGACCCGGGCAGGCTGCACAGAGCTGCTACCCTCACTGGCTTCTCCAACTCTGGGTGCTCTAGCTAGGCAGTGATGGGTCCAGCAGGAGACATCTGGGCAGCAAGGTGCACGAAGCTCTTTTTCCTTTCCCCTCTTAGTCTATTACATCATCAAAAATAAAATGTTAGAAGACAAGGGAGTGATCGCTGGGCCTTCTGAGGATGAGTCAGTGTAGGGCTGACTGTGCTGGCTGCTCCCACCACTGTTCTGCTGTGGCTTCTCCGTCTGCTCTTTCCACTTGTAAAATGACCTAAGGGTTGGTGTGAGGACCAAAGGAAGTAATAATATTAGACTGATAGAAACATTTCATAGGAACAGCCAAACAGACCTACAAGGCAAATCAAAGGAGGCCTGAACACTAGGTGCAAGATGTTAGTCAGTTTTCCCACACCTGGGACAAAATACCTGACATCACCGAAAGGAGAGATTTCTTTGGCTCAGTTTGTGGATTCAGTCTATGGTCAACATGCCTAAGACAGAAAGAGTATGGTGGAAGGGCCTGGGGAAGAAAGCGGTTCATGTCATAGCAGCCAGGAGGGAGGAAGCTAGGAGGGAGAATACACCATTCAGGTTGATCCCCCGGTGACTCACCTCCAGTCTGGCCCCACCTCCTGACAGCAAATTTAGCCATAAACTCATCAACAGATGAATCTATTGATGAGTACAGCTCTCTAATGATCCAATCACCTCCCAGAAACTCCACCTCTGAACACATTAGACTTTTGAAGGACATTTTAGACCTAAACCAGAGGAATGGGGAAGCTGTGGAAAGGAAGCCTTTTCTACAAGAACTGGATCCATTCAGCTGCTGTCCAGCCAGAAGAACATGGCTCCAGGAAGCCCTAAGCCGGAGCCTTGCCCCACAGAAATGCAAAATAGTTTTTCTCGCCCTCCTTCAAGAAAATAGAAACCTGAAGAGCTTTGGAGTGGCAACCACTATACCAGCAGGCACCACTGCCCGTCGCATTTGCAGGTGCCTTTACTTGCTGTTCACTGATTTATCCCATTCTCTCCTCAGTTGTATGAGATGGGAACTCTTCCCCCACTTGACAGATGAGAAGATACTTGCCCAGGACACACAGCTGAAGGGGGCAGGTTGGAGTTGAGGCCAAGTGGACTCCTAAGTCATGCTGCCAAATCGGGTCACAGAAACCCCAAAGGAGATGCAGAACAGCTCATGCTGGCATCTCCTAATGATACAAGCTAGTTGTGTAAGAGCTGGGCTGTTTTAGCGAGGTTGCAAACTGCAGGCTGCATAAAGCTGTGCCCAAGCCATATGGCCATGGTGGCTGTATTAGTTACTTTTCTTTCATTGTTGAGACAAAATACTCAACACCCAAAGTTAGGGGAAGAAAGCCTTATTTAGCTCACAGTTTGTAAAGATTTCAGTCCAAAATCAGCTGGGTCCAAGGCAGGGCAGCATGGCAGACAGGCAGAAGACAGCAAGGTAAGTAAGGGGGTAAGCAAGGGGATAGATAAGCCTCTTACTGTCCCTATTTTATCCAGGCTACCCACTTTAGGATGGCTAACACTCCCACCCTTAATCCTAGAACCTTTAATCCTAGTATCATATCCTTGATCTCAGCAGAACTATGCCAAACCAATCAGTGGACTAATTTAGTAATCACACACTGTAGATCACATGAGGCTTTGGGGGACATCTAGACACAGACCATAACATTGGCTTTCCCCTGTACCACACACTTGTGCAGACTGCATAAAGCCTCCAGGCCACACTGAGCCTGCAGCCTGCTGGTTCAGGGTTGTCACCTGCACAGCCTCTACTGATGCAGATCCACTTGGGCAACTCTCAGAGCTGTCAGAAGAGGACATATTCACTAACAAGCATTTCCAAGGCTCATTATAAATGGGCTGAGAGGGCTTATATAAGAGGAAACTACAGGTAATTCTACGTGTACAGCACACCAGACCCAGCCTCACTGTGGACAATGGGCAGGGGCTCCACAGGGCTTTTTGTTGTTCTGTGGTCAAGTCTCCCTGTACAGCCTCTGCTGGGCACTGTGTGAGGTCACAACAGCAGTGACATTTCAGCCCCGTTGCTTTCTGTGCTGCAGTTTGACTACTGAATCCACATTGATCCTTTACCAGTTTGACTTCACCTCTTGCTGGATGGTCACAGTTTTCCTGTATGTAGTGCTTTTACAGGGCAGTCAAGTCTAATTTTCTGTTTCATCTTGACTCCTCCCTCAAAAACAGTATTCTCACAAGAGCTTTGAGAAACAAGACAGGGACTGTTAGAGACTGGCAAGCCTGCGTGGCTACAGACTGAAGGGTCCAGGACTCAGAAGTGAAGAGACCAAGGTCATCTAGAGGTAGGCACAGATGCTGCTCAGATGCCCACATCAAGTGAGATCTGATCAAGTTCTCTGAGCAGCAGCTGCTCCCTGCCAAGAAATCCCTCTGTGGAAACCCCAGTCAGCCTTGCTTCATTCCAGAAAGAACAGCACTTACAGAAGTTATGAGGGAACACACATCAAGTGTGAAGCTTCCCACAAAAGCCTGTGTCCACCTGCTAACATCACCTCCAGGGTTTTTCAGTCTGAGTCCACACCTTCATACCCACGATGTCCAGCTCAGCTTCTTCCTCCTCATCCCTGGAGACTGAGGCTGCCCAGCCTAAAGAGCTCCTCCCAAGCCCATATGCCTAACTCTAGTAAAGGACAGAATGGCTCCTCCTGGGGGGGCCTGGGAGCACGGCCACTGGGACTTAAGTGATTCATCAGTTGTCATTAAATAGTTCTTTCAACTACACTGATCAAAATTGGGTGCCATCATTTTTTAAACACAATGTTCCCAAATGAGGAAAGAAGCAACTGCAAGTGGCCAGCTGAGTAAGAGGAGGAAGCTTTGGCAGAGGGATGAGCTGGAGGGAGAGAGCCGTCCTTCCCGACCTAAAGCAAGTTCAGAATGACTGCCACAGAACACTCACACCATACAGCAGGGAGATGGGACTCAGACGTGTCAGATGCATCAGTTTGGAGGATTCGCTCCATGTCCTCATGTCTCCTGCAACCAACTTCCTACTCTTGGGGACCGAGGTACACCGGCCCTAGCAACAGCCTCTTCCCAAGTTCCTGTCTGACTCCTCTTGGTCTGGTTATTCCTCTCAGTGGAGGGAAGGGAGTGTGGGGCTGTGGGGAAAAGAACCCAAAATTTTATCAAGAACACACCTTCAAGTCCAGTACAGGTAACAGTTAAAGCAAATTCTTAAGAGTCAAATAGCCAATTAGCACATTCACTGATAATTCTTCTCTTGACATTTATATGGTCAATAATTTTCCAGCTTATGACTTGAATACAGGTGCCAACCCACAAATGTGTGTGGTCAGGTCCATTTCTATTTTGTGAAATATATGATATGAAATTAAAAAAAAACTCATAGAAACATAAAGCACTTGTTTATTATTGCTATAACCAAGGCAAAAATCTCTTAAAACAATCAGCCTTGATAAGGGAAGTAGAATCAGAACCAGTACTCATAAATTTACAGTTCATTCTTTGCTGTTAAGACTTCACTGTTTCACACATACTGTCTACCACAGGACCTTCATTATACAGGAGGAAGAAGAGAGAACTTAGAAGTTAACAAAGTGTTGCTTGACCACTTGTCTGGTTCTTGACTTCAGACCAACTGCTCCCACCCCTTTGAACCTGTTTCATCCTATTTTTAAAAAACATGGGAGAGAAGGGGCTAACCACAAACCTGCCCACATGGAATCACAGTAAACTCTAAAAGCTATACAAAATACACTATCACTAATGCAAGGGGGGTGGGGTTCATCATGGAAGTCTAAGTTTGTGGAAGCCTGCATGACAGTCACACAGAATCGTAAATCCTGGGGAAGGATAGGACAAAGGTTTAATAATCAAGTCTCCAGACTCACTAAAGAAGTATCTGGCTTGACAAGCCATGTAATATGGACCCAACTATAACCTAGAAACACTGTCAGTTTTATTTTACCTTGATATACATTTATACAGGCAATCATAAAAAGGCTAACACGACGATTCAGTGAATTTTACCTAGTTTTAAGAATAATGCATGCAGTTACAAATGAGAGGTAGAAACACTGTATTAAAGACCTAAAAAATACAAACATCGTATAAATAAATGTTCAAATTAACTGCTGGAATTTCATACAGATAAATAAAGTTAAAATTACATTATTTTGTCAAAGTAAAAAAAAACCATGTTTGTTTCTGTTTGTTTCTATCAGTACACTAAAATTAAGAGCAATGCCAAAGAGCTTCTCTGTGCAACTGTCAGAGTTCAGATTATTTTAGGTAAAAAGACTAAAATAAAAGGATTGAAACTGGTAAAATGGTTTATTCAAGTATTCAAGCAGGTAAGTAAAAGAAACCAAATAATATACAATGTAGGAACCGTTCCCAGAGGGATGTTAACTGCCTGCATTCTTTATGACTAGCTGTTTGGCAAACTGCCAGAATTAACATTAAAAAATACACATTAGGCTGGAGACAACTGCCCACTGTCCTAAGAGAAAACAAAACTTGTTTTCCAATAACTTCATGTAGAAATTCCACATCACTAACAAGCCTTTAATAACCACTTTGTTTTGACCCTATGGAAATTCTCAAGAGTATCTCTGCATCATGATAGTTTTTCTAATACTGCCCAAATAAACCTAACTTTTAATACACCTAAGGTCACAGGCATCAATGTACATTCTGCATGCACCATAAAAAATGCAAACAAAAGCAAACAATCAGCAACGCAAAAATATTATTGAGAAGATCTGTCGGTGTTGATAAACAGGTAAAAACAATGCAAAGGTTCACATGAATACAAGTTTTGACCATTTGAAAGTTCAATAGAGATTATATATGAATTCTGGAAAGGGTATATGTATATAATCAAGTAAAATAGTTTAAACAAGTCCATTGTGCCTCCATTAGTTTTAAACTGCAAAATCCAATACACAGTTGTTTTAATAAATTAGTGCAATATGAAACATTTTGGAAGATTAACATATGTCCATATTAGATCAAATGGAGGATTTCAAAATTTCCTCCAACAGCCATCTTTTGTTTCTTCTGAAACCATTTCTTCCTGAGCTGTCTGAAGATACACGCTCAGATTCAAACAAACTCACACCAAGTATCAAACTGCCAGGTGAGATGTAGATTCTTTGCTTGTACACACCTCAGCAAACACATGAAATTTCACACATGGCTCTATGAACTGGGCAGAACGCCACTGGCTTTCTTTCATGTTTAATTATCCATCAGAATAACTGCACTGATACTTCTAGTTCTGAGAGTACATTTACCAAGTTCAATTTGGGAGCCAAGTGGAATACTTCTACTTTTGCTTCTACAAAGAAAAAAGGGAAAAGGGAGTGACTTCTCCAATAAGGCAGATTTTCTACAATGTAGTTTTGGGATTGTTTTCCTTTTTGAAATTGCTGCTTATTCTTTGGTAGTCACCAGTTAAGAAACTATACAGTTTCCTGGGCATGGGTGACAGGACTGAGCGGTAATCCCAAATGAATCACCTCATGTTCCCACTGGCCACAAGCGAGCGGTGAGCCAGCTGCTCACACAGTCCCAGTGCTGCAGCAGAGTGCTGACAACCTTCTTTCAATACTGGATTTATCTAGGAATAAAGTAATAAAAAATTAAATGCATAATAAAAATCATTTGTTTTCAAAACCAAAGACAGAGGAACTAAGGAGAAAAAAAATCACAAACTCTACTGACACCATCATCTCTATTCTATCTTGGCCCCAAAGTTAACAGAAACTGAATACCTTCTCTTCCTTCTGCCTGTTGACAGATTACATGTGATTTCTAGCTAAGTGCTAAGCAGATAAGCAGGCCACATAGAGAACATTTAGATTTTAACAGCTAGCTTGCTTACGAAAGTGGAAATAATTTTAAGATAGCCATCTTCTTTTGGCTATTCAAAATGTGGCATGACCATGTAGACTCCAAAACATCTACCACTGCCTCCTCAAAAAACAAGATTACGGGGCTTTTATTTGATAAGTAGTAATACCATCCTGGTATGCTATCAGTCTCTACCTGCTATCTACACCGAATCTGCAGTACATTGGATCTTTATAAGATTTTTCAGTCTCTAAGCCCAAGAGGCTTAAAATAGTTATATTTAATAATAAAAACAATGTTCTCTTATATATACCAGCACATATTTGCTAACAAAGTAATATGCAGAAATCTGAAGACTGATGACAAAAGCTATCCATTTCTAATCCTCACAACTCTGCAAGGTAGGTACTGTTAGCCCTGTTTTGTAGAAGAAATTGAGATCACATAAAGGTTAAGTAATTTGGTCAAGTTTGGAAAGCCACGATTCAATATAAGCAATATGATTCCAAACTCTAAACCTTTCCTACTGTACCTACAGGAAACAACTCCATTGGAATCAATAAATATCACTTATCTCCAAAGGATATGTCCCAAGATGCCCAGTGGATGCCTGAAACCATGGATTGTACCAAACTCTAAGTACTGCAACACCAAGACAGTAAATCTGGTAACTGGGATGGCTGCTAAGTGACTAATGGGCAGATGCCATATACAGCAGAGCAGGATGTCTCAAGATTTCAGCATGCTGCTACTCAGAACAGTGAAAATTTCAAACTTATAGATTGCTTCTAGAGATTTTTATTTAATATTTTTAGACACTGGATGGCCTTGGGTAACTGAAATTGTGGAAAATAAATCCACAGATAAGGAGAAATTACTGTATATGTCAGCTTACATTTATGTACATTTTCAATATCTGCAGGGTCCTGTAGAATCTTAGTCAGGCCTTCCAAAAGAAGGGCTGCCTTATGGTAGCGATAAACAATATCTTCTGTCTGTTGAAACATCTCATCCAGGGCGGCAGACTGAACCTAGAACCAGTCAACAAAAACAAGAAGATTCTCAACTTTTCCAAGAAAAGAGAAGTTTATTGGACCAAAGCAACCTTAAATAGTATTAAAATTAATATATTATATACTATATAAAACTTAAAAGATTCCTCAGGTTAAGCCATATAAAGGAACAGTTTTTTTAACAAAAGATTTTCTACATTTAAACACAGCCTTCTGGTACCGACAGTCATGATTCAAAATTTACATCAGAACCTTTCTAAACTGACTCTTCTATCTATGACTTCATTAAAAATTTTAAACATATACTTTCACACTAGGGTAACCTGGCATTTCATAAAGTATACTTTGTAACAATATTCCCTTAAATTATGTTAAAAGTAATTTGTCAGCTTCTTTTTCTAGTAAAAGAATTTTCAGGTATAGTTTTCATTCATTCATGCATTCAGAGACACTTATTGAGTACCTACTAATGTCAGGCACTGAGCATACCCTGAAAGAGGGCTCACAATCAGAAAGGAGATAAATGCCTCAAAAATATGCAGTTCTAATTCTCAGGGTTAACACATTATATGGGAGGAAGCACTGGATGGTGTGGATTACACAGGCTATGGATCTAACCCCAACGATAGAAGGAAATTAGGGAAAGCCTCTAGGAGCTGATGTTTAGCCTGAGTATTAAAAAAGGAGCAGGAGGGTTTGGGATTTAGCTCAGGGGTAGAGTGCTTGCCTAGCAAGTGCAAGGTCCTGAGTTCGACCTCCAACATACCCTCCCCCCAAAAAGAGGAGCAGGAACCAAGTGACAGAAAAGAAGGAAAGAGGGTTTCCAGAAAGAGAGGACAGCAGTGGTATTCATAGGTTTTCCCAACAGTATTTTGATTTTCTCTTTAATCATTAAATGCCAGAACTCTCAGGAATTCAGTATATTAATTTACTTGTTAGTATATGTTCTGTTTCCTTTAAAAAAATAAATTCACTTATGATAAAGTTAATAAAATGCATACAGAAAATTAGAGGCAAGAAACAGAGAAAAAAATAAATGTAACTATTGATACCTTTCTAAGCTTGTTAAACAGCCACAGCTTAAAGAATAACCTACTGAAATTACAGGGCTATTACTATCAGAAAGGAAAGAAGCAATATAATTTCTGATTAGAGGGCATTTTTCCTGGCACAATATTCTTTTGTTTTGAGACAGGGTCTCGCTATTGGTCCAGGCTGGCCTTGAACTCACTATGTAGCCCAAGCTAGCCTTATACTTATAGATTCTCCTGCCTCAGCTTCCAGAGTACTGAGATTAGAAGCATGCACCACCACACCTGGCCTGGCACAATATTCTTATTAAATCTTAAATCAGAATGATACAATGCATATTATTCCTATCAATGGTTTAGAACCATATAATGTATATTATTCTGGTCAGTTTATATTCCAAAGTTATTTTCATAAGATTATTTTAATGGCTTCCAAAATAAGGATAAGAGTATAATGTCAGTCAGTAAAACTCAAAGTAAATAAATGGGGGAGATATGTTAATGTGGTAAAAATAACGAAATTCAATAAAAAAAATTTTCCCTACTTACTTAATAGCCCCTTATTTTTATCTATAATTCAGAGCACTATTTTCCCCCAGCAGGGAGAGAGAACAAATTATTTCCAATGTTACAACCAGACAATTAGAAAAGTAGATTCTCCTTGGTGTCCATACTTCAATAGCCAGTAAGCGCAGATTAAGTATTTGCAGGTTGGTTAACAAAGTACTATTTTTTTCTTTTATTGAGCAAAAACTAGTTAATTAACTTGCTGGTTGGTTGGCTGATTGATTCATGCATGCATGCAGTGCTAGGGATCAAACCCAAAGCCTCATACATGCTAGGCAAATGTCCCACTACTGATTTACACCTCCACTCTCCCCCCACAGATTTCTTAAATAATAGAAAAAGCATAAGCAGATTCAGCCAACACTTTTAGATGCAAACTATTAAGAAAATGAGATCACACTGAATGTTAGCAAAGTTTAACAGGAGATATAATATTTTATTAAATGTGGTATCAAGTTTACAAATTATAGTAAGTCCATTAAACTATAATGTGTGTTACTTAAATGTTGGTAGGTCCAATTACTCCTTTAGGAGGTAATCACAATACCTGGGACTTGAAAGGGGTTTTAGGACATACTGTACACTCATAAAAGGACAGATAATGTCAAGCAGGTATTCAAAAGACACTCTTAGAGGTAAGTACTCTACTGCTACAAAGATATTAAACCTTAAAAATACTTACCATTTCCACTGCACAATTATATATGAGTTTCTCTGCAGTTACACTGTTGATTTCATCAATAAATCTCTGCTTGTCAGAGAAGAAACGATTCAGTTTTTCTGTAAGTTTCTTGCACATAGTGATACAGAATTTATATCGCTCATTCAGATTTTTCACAACTGGAAAAAAGTTGAGATGAGAATTAATGTTAATTTTCCCTGAAATAATAACACAATGACACATACCTTTCCTACTGATATAAGTGACACCACATGATCACTAAAAGGACTGCAAATCAGGTTCCATAATCTTTTTCAGTGTGAAAACACAGCCTGTCTGACTTCTCTCTGCATAGTAAATAATGAAAAACCAAAAAACAGCCACCTTTTCCCCTATTCAGAATACTAAGTAACACAGTTATTCCTCATCAAAATTTTTGTCTCTTGGTGGGATGAGAAGGGATTACTCCAGAGCCATGAGGCCTCACACTGCCATCTGTTTCCATACCTTGTTTCACAGCCGTCGACGGGCTCAGCTTCCCAGACTTGATCTGGGCTTTGGCGAGATGCAGGGAAGCTGCAAGCAGCTGTGCTGCTTTCATATATAACACCAGCTGCTCCACCCGCCTGCACCCGGAAGACAGGAGCAGAGTGTTATCTTTTGCACCAACCTGCCAGTCTCTGCATACCACAGATCAGTACACCATTCATACAGCCTTTCTAGGGGCTCTCCCCCTACATTTTTTTAATGCACATAAAACTCCTAAAGGGAGAACACTTGGCTTGAAAAAAGATGTGTGAACTTTGAACACAACAGAAACACTAAGATAAAAATCCACACAATCTCCTTATTGTCAAGTATCTTCAATGGTATAATTTACAGGAAAAAGGCAATGCTAAGGTTGCACAATAAACTCTCAGTTCATACAGTAATATTTTATATAATGATTTTTTTTTTTTTTTGGTGCCAGGGATCGAACTCAGGGCCTTGTGCTTGCTAGACAAGCACTCTAACCACTGGGCTAAATCCCCAGCCCCCATGAAATAACTTTTAAGAGAGTTCATTGAAGCTTTTAATAATGAGTTGTGACCTTCAGTAGTTGACAACGCCTATGCCTAAGGTACAAGTTTACAGAAAACAGGAAGAATCTAGGAATAAACTACAGGGGAGCACCTACCCCCAGTCTTTGCTCAGCTGGCTGATCTGGTCCACAACCACGCTCTCCTGAATCTGGTACAAGGACACGGCAGATGTACACAAGTCAGGATTGCCTCCCCGCACAGCTGTCAGGTCCAGCACACACTCAGTGAACATCAGCATCATGTTCAGGTGGCGTAAGGTGTCTGTGTGTTCTCTCTACAGCAAAGACAATGTATCGCATAACATTTGATATCAAGAATTTCTGTATATACTCTGTACGTAATGTTTTTCCATACTTATGAATGTCAGAATGATCAAAGACTGATATTTTTAAATTCCAGAAAGCAGTTAAGAAAATAGACACAAATGAAACAAATATGGTTGTGTACATGTATTTGTATATATCAGAGAACCTACATAAGCAAGCTCCAAAGAGATGAAGTTACTGTGCTTTTACCAGAGGAGAAAAAAAGGATGTGAACAATCAAATCAATATGTATCAGTCAAAGATCTGCCAAAATAGACATGAAGATTGCAAGGATACTCTTTCCCACCTAGTCACACTTTTTTGTGTGTGTGAGGTAAGGCATGGCTACCAGGCTTGCCTCGAATTCCTTGGGTCAAGTGATCCTCCTGCTTCAGTCTCAAACAGCTGAGACTACAGGTACATGCCATCATGCCCAGCTCTTAAATTGCATTGAATAGTTCAATGGATTCTACTGACTTAAAATTTCAAAATTGTTTTAAAAATATTTAGTTTCTGGTACTTTTTTAGTTAATAGTGATTTTTAATACCAAAGCTCTAATTTTCTGTAACCTTCTCATTTATTTAAAAGAGGGGAGCACAGGAAGGCATAACAGCATCCTGAAGACTGTCATTTAAAAATGTGTATGTATTCTAAATTTAGTTTAGGGATTTGCCTTTAGTCATAAGTGTATTCTGAAATCTCAAATAAGACTAAAAATTTCTCACATGCCTTTTATGGTTAAAAGATCAGAATTGTGCCAGACATGGTAGTGCATGCCTATAATCTCAACACTCAGCAGGCTGAGGTAGGAGGATCCTGACTGAGTTCAAGGCCAGCCTGAGCTATATGGCAAGACCCTGTCTAAAAAAAGAAAAAAGATGAGAATCATTTTGCTAGAAAGAGAATAAATCACTCACTTTTAGAAAGTCTTGGGGTTGGGGATTTACTCAGTGGTAGAGCACTTGCCTAGCAAGTGCAAGGCCCTGAGTTCTGAGTTCGATCCACAGCACCTCCAAAAAAAAACCAGTAAGCGTCCCGACTGTATATTGTCTATAGGCTCCAATACACTGAACACATGCCAGAATGGAATGTATGGCTTATGTGAAGGACACTGAAGAAACTCAAGATTGAGTTTTCCAACTTTGGATTAGAGTAGACGTGTTTTCAGAATTACTACTAAAATTACTACAAAATGACTACTAAAATTTTGCAGGCAATATTATAAACTTAAATAAAATATTTAATACTAATTCACGTAAAATAGAAGTGTTAAAGGTCTTCCATGGACAATTTGTTCTTTGGTTGGCCTAGAGAATCAATCATTTTAATTTAAACCTGAGGCTCAGTTTAACACTCAAGCATCAGGGACTCAGGATGTATTACCCCACTGAATGTGGTCTCTGAGTCAGAAGTGAAGAGCTGAACAAGCACAGCTCTGAAATCTTAAAATGAGCTTTAGAACTGGATCCAGTGAGGAAAAAGACCTGATGCATAAACAGGAGTATACAGTCTTTTCAGTAAGTGTATTTGTTAGTGACTAAACTGGCATTACAGTGTATTACTTCTTTTTTTTAAGATTTTTAATTTTATTTTAACAGTACATTTTAGATGTACATAGTGATAGCATTCATCATAGGGGATTTGTATGGCGTATTATTTTTAAACTTAGATGTAAGTGAGTTATTTTTACTTTGTGAAGAAAACTGTGAAAATAAATTTATTTTAGGGTAAAGATTATGCTTTATCAGTGGTCAGAGTATCTGCCTCGCAAGCACAAGGCCCTGAGTTCAAGCCCCAGCACAAAAAAAAAAAAAAAAAAGATTATGCTTTAAAAATCCCACCAAAAAACCCCACAAACAGTATAACTTTGAATAAAAAAATTTAAGAACATGTAATATGTATGTGTTACTTCCTATGAACCAAAGGTTGCTATGGATGAGTGTCACTGTCAACATGATTTTGAAAATATATCGGCAATATTTTTTAAATAGAAAAGAAAGAGAAGAGAGTAAGTTCAGAACTATTCAAATGTATTTAGCTCTTGCATCACCACTAGAAAATACACGTTGTATCAACATTACATTAATATTCTGCTACAGTCTCCTTCTCTACCTCCATCAGTGTCTCCTCCGGCAGTTCAGGAGCTTCAAAGGTGATGAGCCCCTCTAGGCTGGGGGGTGAAGCACCATAAGGCACATATCTCAGGCTGGGAGCTGCCTCTGCTCCTGGAGGGGAAGAGCCCGTGCCCAGTCCAGGTGGGGAGCCCACACACACGCGGCCAGTGGCAGAGCACAAGGAGCCTCCTGAGCTGCTGGACCCCACTGCAAGGAAACAGGACACATAGCACAGCACCCACATTAGGTTAAAAGGGTGTTTCACACCCACTCTTCCTCTTATTTACTGAATAAAATTTATTAAAGTAATAAAGGAAACATCCAAGGAAAAGTCCCTGATCCCACACCTTACTTGAACATATGAACAGTTTTTATTTTTCCTTGTTCTCTTTTTTCCTTGTCTATATGCGTATTTCATAGACATCATCATAGAGCGTTTTCTTAAAGTCTGTCCTAAAATTCATATCATACACATTTCTCTTTATTGTTCTATAGGTTTCATAATTATAACTCAATAAATACACAGTAGTTCAGGGGTCATTTATATTATTTCTAATTTTTTTATATTACAAATACCACTGCAACAAACTTAACAAAGCTTTTCCTTCTTTTGAATGTTCAGTTTGTTGCAGTGATAAGTACTCCAACATGGTATTATAAACAGAATGGAACCACAGATCAAATATTATAAACATCTGTACAACTCTCTAAGAATTGCCACATTGCTTTGTAAAGCAGCTATAAGCAGACACATATCACAAAATTTCAACACTGGGACTTACACTTTTAAAAACGTTAGTGCAGGTGGGCATGGTATTGCATGCCTGTAATCCCAGCTACATGGAGGTTGAGGCAGGAAGATCACAAGTTTGAGGCCAGCCTACCTCAAAATAAGATCAAGTTTCAAAATAAAAATAGGTGGGGATATGGTTTAGTGGAAGAGCACCCCTGGGTTCAATCCCTAGTACCACACACACAAACAAAAAGTTGGCACAGTTAACAGATGTAAACTATTACTTTCTTAAAATACTACTTTTATCAAGATTTTTAATATCACTTATTATGTATCTTCTGTTTATTAATCTACTGATATCTTGATTAGTAACCTATGTAGAATAACAAATTAAAGAACAAAGACAACATATATGATGGTGACTGATTTCAAATCCAATCCCAACACTTTCTTAATGGATAACAAAAATATTAATCTGCCTATTTATACAATTAAGTGCAAACACTGGGATCTAAAGTACAATATAAAATAGAATTTAAGTTTCTAAAAAAAACCTTAAATTTCTAAAAAACAAAACTCCATCACTTTTAAGTAATTTGTTGAATTATTAAATAATAATATTAAAATAAGATTTCACCATGTAAGCTGAGAAACACTATAGATACATAGCTGCTGCTTCATGGAGAAGTCACATTTACATTATACTTTGTATTACAATAAACATTACATATGAGTATATATATTTATAGATTAGTATATATGATATATATCACTTTTTTACTTTACACGTTTTCCCCCCACAAATATTGCTTCGTATACTTCCTGTAACTCTTTAAGAGTCATTTCCACTTCACTGGTAAAGAAACTGAAGTCAGAGAAATTAAATGAATTATCTAAATTACAATATTACATCCAAAATACTAGCCACAGATTGTTCTACGATAAATGTTCCTCACCTGAGGTGGTTCTCGTTCGAAGGACCATATGGGTACCAGTGGGGGCTGTGGCACTGTGTGGAGGAGACCCCACAGTGAAGAGGACGGCCCTGGAACTTGCAGCTGTTCCTGCTGACGGTGCTACTACAATGCCACAGGCTCCTGCAGGAGCTACAACAAAAAGTTTATAAAATGTCACATTACCTAGAGTGTTTCTATTACAAAGAAACTTTGACCTTTATATTAGGTTTTGTTTTTTTTTTTTTGGTGGTGCTGGGGATCGAACTCAGGGCCTTGTGCTTGCAAGGCAAGCACTCTAATCACTGAGCTAAATCCCCAGCCCCTAGGTTTTGTTTTTTTAACAAAAAGCATTTATTATTTAAACTCAGAAAATTCTATATATTCCATTAACAATATTTTAGTGTAACCTCACATCTGTGGATCTTCTTCATAGTAAAGTCTAGCATTCAGGGTTACTTTTGAATATTTCTAAAATACATCAACTTCAAGTCACATCTTGTGAGGATAATTTGAAAAAGTAGACACCAAGAACTGGGAATAAAACATACAGTTAAACTGGACGGTGATTAGGAGTCTCCATAGCAGTACAGTTTAGAAAGATAAAGAGAGACAAAGTACATTTATGCCTTAAGAATCATAGCCTTAAATCAGTCAGGAAGGAAAGAAGGTGGGACAGGTGTCAAAAGATTTGATGGACTAAGGCTGGGCTAAATGAAGAATAAGGAGAGAGTCCCACATCCACCAAAATGTACGCAACCAACAAAATTTGTCCAGTCTTTTCACATTCAGGTATTTGAAAGACTACATTTACGGGACCACGGAATGGAGGCAGGAGTTAACACACACCATAAATATAAAAGAGACACTATAACCAAGGGAAAATCTAAATAAACCCTGTAGCTTCACATGCTTCTTAAATTCTTTATTTGTAGTACTGGAGATTGAACCCAGGGCCCTCATACTGAGCCCCTTTTTTATTCTGAGATGGTCTCCCTAAATTGTTAAGTTGCCCAAGCTGGGCTCAAACTTTCGATTCTCCTGCCTCAGCCTCCCAAAGTGCTAGAATTATTGGCATGTGCCATCAAGCCCAGCTATTTGCTTAAAGTTGACTTTAAAAATCACTGACTTTAGAGGTCACATATTAGTCTCTCACTAGTTTTACTGTAGATAGCACTTCTGACTGAAGCTGCCTAACTGCTTAAAACTGTTCTCTAGCAAAAGTTGCTTTCTGTTGTCATCTCCTGTTCTGTATCTTGAATTGTAAGGTTAACTATTTCCAAGAAATAAAACAAAAAAGACATGAGTCACTGAACTTACTTTACTAATCGGTAACTTTTCTTTAGATTTAGAGCACCCAGGATATCTGATAACCTTCAGATAATATCAAAATGTGAATTATCTAATACAAAAAGCACAATTTGTTAATCTTGTTCTTTAACTCAAAGTAAGAAGTGTAATAATTTTAATTTGCAGGAAAACAATGTGTTCATTACAGAGACTGGCCTATAAGCTGAAGGTGGATCATTATCATTGGATGTTCTGCCAAAGAAAAGAGTAAGAAAAACAACTTCTGAGGGACAGAGATGATTATCAAGCATGGATGAAGGCCTTAGAATGTAATCTTCTATATAAGTACTGCATGCTAACCAATTGTGCCACTGGAGCTCCAGCACGTAATCTTCTAGTCTGCTGCCCCTTGCTCTTGTTTCCTCACCCTATAAAAGCTTTGTTTGCCCCTGAGTTCCCTAAAATGAAGCTTTGAGGACAGCATTACCCTCCATCTTCCAATATGCCAGTCCTTTAAAAAAAAATAATTTTTTTCCTATCAACACCTACATCTGAGTATTGGCTTTCTAGTAAAGAACAGATAGACTTGAGTCTACCAACAAACAACACTGAATCACATACAAAAGAAAACGGTCTCGGTGTCCATCTTATCTACAACAGAATACAACAAACCTAAAGTATCTATCAACAGAAAAAGAGCTCATAAAAGTATTCTAGGGAGCAAGGGAACAATAACTAGAAATTAGTTAAAGAGCACCTATTTTTACACAGATGTATAAAATGATGAGAGAATTCTCCTTATTTAATGTGATGCTTTCAAAGCTTTCACAGGTACAAAAGTAAAGATATTCATTGGTATATTTTAAGACTCAGTGATGCTAATTATTTTTGAAAGTCTTAAGTTTTTCCTATTATCAATAGTCTTCATTTTCCAAAGCTAAAATTTCAGCTTTGAGATTTAAAAAAGAAATGTGTAATTTCAAAAAGAAATGTTCATGTACAAGAGAAAGAGAGAATACAATTTACCAAAGATATATTTTGTGCACAAATATTCCTTAAGAAAATCTAGTTTCATATCTACTAGCTTGGATTCAAATTGTAACATTTATATAGAACTAGTAAGCTCAGACAAGCTGTTTGCAAAAACTGTTCTTATTCCCAGTAACTCTGTGACTTTTGGCAAAAAAAAAAAAAAAAGGGACCAAAAAAACACACATAGAAGAATTCCAGATTTCAGTCTGAAGACCTCTGCAGACCTGCTCCCAGGTGAATTAACTGTACTGGTGAAAATGTTTTTTTTAAAAACAACCACCCACAGCCCCACCAGCATTTGTTATTGGTTGATTTTTCCTATACGCGGTTCTTTCTGGAGTGAGGTGGAATCTTAACATTTTGATTTGCATCTCTCGGATGACTAGTGATGTTGAACATTTTTTCATATATTTATCTACCATTTTTATTTCTTCATCTGAGAAATGTTTATTCATTTCAGTTGCCCATTTTTGGATTGGGTTTTTAAATTTGAGAGGTTTAATTTTTTTGAGTTCTTTGTATATTCTAGATGTTAGACCTTTGTCTGATGGATAGCTAGCAAATATTTTTTCCCAGTCTGCGGGTTTTCGCCCTACTCTGTTGGTGATTCCTTTTGCTGTGCAAAAGCTTTTTAATAGCATGTGGTCCTAAGCACTGATTCTTTGTATTGTTTCCTGTGCAGTCTGGGTTAAAGGAACCCTCCTCCACTGTTGGTGGGAATGCAGACTGGTCCAGCCACCAGTCTGCCATATTGGAAATCAATATGGAGATTCCTCAAAAAACTACAACTAGAGGTTCCATTTGACCCAGCTATTCCCCTACTGGGGATCTTCCCAGAAGAATTAAAATCGTCATACCATAGGGATGTATGCACGACCATATTCACAGCAACACAATTTGTAATAGCTAAGTCTTGGAAACAACCTAAATGCCCAACAACCAATGAATGGCTAAAGAAAATGTGGTTTTTCTACACAATGGAGTACTACACAGCCATAAAAAGGATAAACTAGAGTCATTCATATATAAATGGATGTTCCCTGAGAACATACTTTTAAGTGAAATAAAACAGACACTCATGAGTACACATCGAATTGTCTCTCTGATATGAGAAATCATAACTGTAAATAAGGACAAAGAGGTGTAATAGATATTATATAAAAGGAAGGTAGTATACAAAGGAGAGGAGTACTAGAAAGAAAGAAGGGGAAAAGCAGAAAGGCAACAAAGGAAAGAAAAGGGAAAGGGAAAATATGGAAAATTAAGAATAAACCTGCTGTAAATAGGGAGGAAATTGTCCTGGGGGCATAGAAGAGAAGGAGAAAAAAAATTTATTCAACTAAATCTACATCTCAGTAAGAGCTGTCTGGCCTCTACTCACAGGACAGAGGTTCTAACCCAGGCCAGCAGACTGGGGCCCCTCCAACACGCACCCCAGTTCACTTGTGCCAGTGGAGGTAAAGTGAGAAAACCAGAGGCTTTCATCCCCACTCAGTGCCCAGATGACAAACTGAGGTGTTCCTCCAAGAAAAATGGGCCATGATTCTCAACCCCAGCTCCAGAGCAGTGGGGCAGAGATTTTCCCCAGCAGTGGAGAAGGTATGGAACAGAGAATTCTGAAGCTCTCTCCAGTGCACCTTACTTTATGTGAAACAAGTTGTGGAAGGTTCAAGCCTAGGGTGCTGTCAAAAACGATGAAGAGGGCTTGGGGATTTAGCTCAGTGGTAGAGTGCTTGCCTAACAAGTGCAAGGCCCCAAATTTGATCCCCAGCATGCCCCCCAAAAAAGATAATTTTGGTGATAAGCAAATAAAGAGGAGGCTGGTAGCTCCAAGAGAGCAACGAGGTAAACAACAGACCATCTAGAAATGTATCAGAGAGAGATCAGAGAAAGAGATAGCTAAGAAGAACACTCTTGTGGGGCAAACAAAGCTCAAAGGTTGTCCTCAAAGACTATTCCTGCAAGACACAAGAAAATACTTCCTATGAGTGTCATCTCACATCATCACAAGAAGTAGAGAACAATAAAATATTTTGAAGTTGCAAGAGAGACCACAGTCAATTTTTATTACAGTATACTTTTTGTTTTTACTGTTAATTATTGTTAATCTTTTACTGTGCCTAATTTATAAATTAAACTTCATCATAGGTGTGCTTATACAGTAAAAACAGTATATATAGTGTTTGGTACCATCACAGTTTTAGGCATCTAATGCAGATCTTGGAATGGTTAACCCTGAAAATAAGGGGCAACTACTATACAATAACAGAAATGAAACTAATTTCAGGAGCTCAGCAACAGATATGAACTGGCAGAGGAAATAATTTGTGAAGATAGATCAACAGAAGTCATGCAACCTATGGAACAGAGAGAAAAAGAATAAAATATAGTTGATCCTTGAACAACATGGAAGTTGGAAGCATCAACCACCACACAGCTGAAAATCCAAGTAAAACTTTTAGCTGGCCATGATGCCCCTTGCCTGTAACCTCACCACTCCAGAGGCTGCAGCAGGAGGATCACCATGAGTTCAAGGTCAGCTTGGGCTACAAAGCAAGTTCAAGTCCAGCCTGACCTACAGAGTGAGACTCAGTCTCAGGAAAAAGAAAGAAAAATGACAATCCAAGTATAACTTTTGATTTCCCAGAACTTTACTAATAGCCTGCTGTTGACCACAAGTTTTACCAATAAAGTCTCTTTGGGGGGGGGGGGATGGCTGAGGATTGAACTCAGGGCCTTGCACTTGCCACGCAAGCACTCTACCACTTGAGCTAAATCCCCAACCCCTGCAATATAAAATTTACTAGAAAAATGAACCATTCAAGCAGAGATGACAGCAGAGAGAGCATTTTACCAGTGTTGACCCTGGCAACACTTAAGATGACTACATTGCCCACAGGACATAGCCATGAAATTACTACAGTAGTACATTATGTAGTACAGTTAATTGTATGCTGTTATGATTTAATATTGCATCTTTATTTACATTTCTGTTGACTGTGAATGGCATCATGTACAGTCTTTGAGTAAGTTTTGGAAAAATTTTAACTTTTTATAATATAGTTGTATATATTTTATAATGATAGACTATTATCTATGTATGTTTTCATGTATTCATATCTTTTTTGTTAAATTTTTGGATATTTTCAGGCTACAGACTGTTCTTTCAAATTTTTGTAAATCTCCCCCCACAAAATCTTTGTATTTGTGGACCCATGGAGTTCAAACCTGTGTTGTTCAAGGGTCAACTGTACAATGAACAAGAAAAATATGAGAGACAAGTGTATCAATATATGCATAACAAGAATATAAGGAGGACAGGAATAGAAAAAATCCAAATAAATAATGGTTAGAAATTTCCTAAATTTGATTTTTAAAAATTATATAACACAAAAGCTCAACAACTTTCAAGTAGGATAAAGACAAAGAGAGTTATCCCCCAAACACATCACGGTAAAACAGTGAAGGCTGCAAACTAAGAGAAAATCTTAGGAGCTGGAAGAGGAATATAACTTGTCCTATACAAAGGAACCCAAATAAGACTAATAGCTAACTTACAATCAGAAACAGTAAGAGCCAGACACGTTAGTGTGATAACATATTTAAAATCCCAAAAAAGAACAGTACATATCTGTGTAGTCTCAGCCTCTTTGCTGAGGTGGGAAGATCACTTAGCCTGGGCAACACAGACAGACCATCTCAATCAATGAACCAGTATTTTAAAAAGTGCTGAAGAAGCCAAGCTTGGTGGTGTATTCCTGTAATCCCAGTACTCTGTGAAGTGGAGGCAGAAGGATTACAGTTCAAGCCCAGCCTGGACAACTTAAGGACTTAATGAGACCCTGTTTTAAAATAAAATTTTTGGGGGCTGGGGATTTAGCTCAGTGATTAGAGTGCTTGCCTTGCAAGCACAAGGGCCTGAGTTCGATTCCCGGCACCACAAAAAAAATAAATAAATAAAATAAAATTTTTAAAAAAGCACTGAAGGAAAAAAGCTGTCAACTAAGAATCTTTTTATCAAGCACAACTTTTTAAAAAATGAAGCCAAAATAGAGATATTCCCAAATAAACAAAAACTGAGAGAATTTACTGCTAGAAGAACTGGTATTCTTACAAAAAAATACCAACAGAAGTTATTCAAGTCAAAAGCAACTGACCCCAGAGGGTAATCCCAATCTAAGTGAGACGAAAAACAAGAGTACAGATAAAGGTAATTACTGTATATAATTACAAAATACAGTATAATTGCATCCTCATTCTCCTTTCTTCTCCTGTATTTAAAAAGCAATTTTATTTTTATTTTTTTTTAATTTTTATTTTTACCAAGAACATGTATTGGTACATTGTATATATAATGATCATAATCAACATGGTTATTTTGTACCTGTACATGATACATCTTGGTCCCCCCGCCCCCCTCCCGTCTTCCCCCTTCCCCTCCCCTCCCTTCCATTCACCCACCCCTCCCTATTTGCAACAAATGTAGCTACACTTTACCATTTTTTCCCCTTTCATCTTACTTTTCTTTTAACCTTCTTCTTTACCCCCCTTTTCCCTATCTAGTTCTCTCAAAAAAGCAATTTTATTATACAACATGTATATAATTGCATTGTTGGGCCTATAATATATAGAAATGCAGTATATTTGGTAACAGAATAAAGAAGGCACATGGGAACAAAGTTGTATTGGAGCAAGAAAGTAACACTAGATAGGAATTCAGATCCATAAAAGCAAATGCAGAGAACCAGAAATGGTAAATAAGGTAACAAAATAAGCTGTAAATAAAAACTTACACTTTTTTCTTGCTTTCAGCGTCCTTTAAATGACATAAAATTTATAAAGTAATATGACAATGTATCACTGAGTTTCTATTACATATAGAGTATGTATAACAATAAGAGCACTAATAAAAGTGGGAATACAGTACTCACAGGGAAGACAGAAGAGTAATGTAGGAGTAATGCTTCTCTGTGTTAGTGGAATCAAGTTAGTGTAAATCTGAAGTAGATTGTGATAACTTAGTATGTATAGTAACCCCTAAAGCAACCACTAAGAACTTTAAAAAAAAAGTGAAAACCTTCATTCAAGAGAGCAAAACGTGACACTACAAAATATTCACTGAATACAAGAGAAAGTAGTAAAAAAGGAATAAAAGAATAGCATGACATATATAGAAAATAAAAAGTAAAATGCATAGGTAAACCCAATTATGTTAAGAATATTAAATGTGGGGGTTGAGAATTCAGCTCAAATGGTAGAGTGCTTGCCTAGCAAGCACAAGGCGCTGAGTTCACTCCACAGCACACACACACACAAAAATTAAATGTGGACAGATTAAATAATCTAATCAAAAGGTTGAGATTGTTAAATAAACAAGATAAACTATATACATCTATAGAGGACACACTTTAGTGTAAAAGATAAAACTAGACTGGGGCTGGGGGATTTAGCTCAGTGGTCAGAGTGCCTGCCTCACAAGCACAAGGCCCTGAGTTTGATCCCTAGTACCAAAAAAAAAAAAAAAAAAAAAAAAGATAAAAGTAGACTGAAAAAGTAAAAGGATGGGAAATGACACATAAATAAATCATCCTAAGAATTACATTGAACTTCTCTTCAGAAACCATGCAAGCAAGAAAAAGAGCACAGTAAAATATTAACTCCTACAGTGTTCTTTTTAGATTAGAAAACCATATTTAGTCAGATATTTTGTTGGCCCAGATGTTCAGAAAGAGAATCAATAAAAAAAATTATAGAAGAACCAGGCATGATAGCGCACACCTGTATTCCCAGCTACTTAGGCAGTCTTGCAAATTCAAGACCAGCCTGGGCAACTTAAAAAGACCCATAGATTTCTTAGAAAGAAAGTTTAAAAAAGGGTTGGGGATGTAGCACAGCACTTCCTGGGTTCCACCTTAGTACAGGTGAAAAAAACAAAGAAAAAAGAGGTTACAATAGATCTTGGGATTCCAGGAATTCATCCCCCCAAAATTTGATTAAGCAAGTCTAATTTAGGTCAAGCATCTCCATTTTCTTTCTGTTTCTTTTGACAAACAGTTAAAGTAATCTAAATGGTTTATGGACATAACAGTCCCTAGAATTCATGAAAGGTTCAGGGATCTCAGTAATAATGGGTCTTTATTGGGTCCAGGTTCTATGAAAGAAATGTTGATCAATACATGTGTGTTTAGGGTAACTTTGGCCCACATGATCCTAATAATAAAAAACAATTTAGGTCAGAATTCCTTCCAACCCATAGGTTACTGATCATCAAGACATCAAAGAAGCCTCTGTCTTGCCTGGCGCTGAGAAGGAAGATGAGATGACAGGGATGACCTCAAGAACTGCGAGATAATACATTTCTCTTGTTTTAAGCAACCACCTTATAGTAACTTGTTATAACAGTAATAAGAAACTAAGATATATGCTAACAAATTATCTGCCTAAATAGAAACCACATTTTTCTTACCTATATCCATTGGTCGTTCTGTATTTAAACTATCTGTGCTGCCCTGGTGTCCACTTAAAGGTGCTTTTACTTGTTGATCTGATAATTTTCCAGTACTGACAGATCTAAAAGAACAGTGAAGTTAATAATGGAAAAGTACACTTTTTAAGAATAGAGGAGTTAATAGGAAGTCAGAGAACAAGGAAACAAAAAATAGATGCCAAACAATTCAGAGCATAGATAAACTTCCATAACCAAAATAAAAGACAGAAACAGAATATGCAAGTTCAGAAAGAACTCTGTATTTACACATTTACAGGATGTATTTGTGGTTTTCAGACATTCTAAATTTATACAGTATATATTAATGATCACATGGCATAAACCAGATACTGAAAAATGTGGTCTGGGTGCTTTTATAACAGAAATAAATTTATTTTCCTATTACAGTTTTCATGTTTAAGGCTATAGAGGAAACAGTCTTTTACCTGCCAAACACTGCCTTGTTCTGCTGCTCGGATCGATGCCTTTCACTTCCTTGTACTAAGAAGCAATGGGAACATTCCCGTGGGTCATTTGCATCTTTGGATTGCCCCTCAGCAGGCCCATGACGTGTAACCAAGGCTAACAGGTTGGAAGACGCTTGTGTTTTAGGGATTTTGAAAGGAGCCGTGGTCTAAAGAAGCACATGTAAGCTAGTTAAACATCATACATGAAGTGTTGTGAACTGGCAGGCTGTACGGCACACTAGTCTGGAGTACAGGCATTGGAATTAGGTCAGAACCGGATTCAAATACTGGCTCTCCTATTTATAGCATGTGTGACCCTGAACAATTAATTTAAGCTCCATTGATTTTGAAAGCCTCAATTTCCTTTTCTGAAGATTAACGGGATCATGCACGTAAAGTATTCAACAACTATTTACACCTGCCAGGCACATACTGAGTGCTCATCAAAATTATGGCCATTCTTATCATGAATCCTTTCCATAAACTACTATACCAATTCATGACCTACAAAAGGGTTTAAGAACAAACCTTAGTAGGAGAGCCAATGATTGTTGGTAAAGGAGTTTTAAAGAACCAATCTGAACTCCGTGGAGAGGATCCCATGTGCTTGGTGGGAGAGGTTCCAAGGCTGCCAGGCCGACTGGGCTGAGGTGAGTAGTTGTACCCAACCCCAGCATGGGATGGGCACACAGGGTCAGAGTGCTGTTTTCTGAGCTTCTGCTTGTTTTGATAGATGTCAGTGAGGGTGGGGGCACTTTGCAGCCTAGCACCCAACAAGAGAGACTGTGGTGACTGAGCCTGTGGCACTGGAGAACCTACCAAGAAAATGAATGTAACATTAACCCAATGTGAAGAAGTACAAGACAAACACTTAAGAAATAAGAAGACAATTATTACAATGAAAATTCTGATGAGTGTCTTACTTGTGAGATATACTAAAAATTGTTAGCTTGGCAAGACATTTTCTGGCAACCTTTACAAAACAACAAGTACACGATTATATTCTCAGGAGATTTAATTTAAGGATGATGGATACATTAGCTGCTTTAATCAGCAGCTAACAACTCAGACTAATGCAAGGTCTGAAGAGATTTATAAACTTAATTGTTAAAGGAAATGAAAACAACAAAGGCCTACATTGAACAAGATGATTTTAGTCTTTATATGCATGCTTGGGTACATGAATGTAATTGTTCTTTTTTATTACACAGCAATGAAATAGACTTTCAGACTAACCCCGTATAATCCCTTACTCAGATACACAAACATAGAAATATGTAAAATGTAGGAAAAATCATAAAGATAATAACAGAGCTCTCCTGAGTTTTACTGTATCTAAAAACAATAAGCATAAGGATGTTTTATGTGTTTTGTCAGTTTCATCAATCACATATTTAAAGCCTGGAGTATTCATATTCTCTACCACAAAAAAATACTTGTCTGCTGGTTTTCTTGACTCTTAAGGGGACACATCAAGATACTGGGGAGACTGGGTACTCCTCTCCTCACATAAACACCTTGTTATGTATCACAAAGTTGCCCACTTATACCTTTTATTTTAGTGTGCCCAGTACCTAGCTCACTGAGTTCCAGTTACACATTCTCTGGAGTTTCTTGCAAGCAAAACCATCACTAGTAACGTTAAAAGCACACAGATATTCTTAGTGACCTAACCATCAACTTTCTAAAAACAGACATGGATAGAAGCTTTGCTACTACTGACTGCTCTTGGCTTGATCTCATTCCAAACCTGCCATTTAGTTCTTTAGAGTTGTGTTCTGCCTTTTATAGAAATAAATTTTATAAGTAAATAAGTAAAATTAGTGGCAAAATATTACAACTGGTGAATTACTTCATTTCTTTAAGCTTTATTTTTAGAAAACAAAAAATATTTTAAAAACTAAACTTAGAAAAGAGTGCTTTTCTAAACAGCATAAAATTCTTCAACTAACCAACTCTTCACATGACCATACAATAGAATGACTTATAAAAGTGTAATTTGCACATATCTTTTCAGGCATATCTAATACTGATGGGGGAGTTTTTTATCAATTATATAATAATCTGCAAGCCAAATTAAACCTCTCCTCTTTTAAATTATAGGTGCCTGTGCTAGCCTTGAACTTGCAATCCTCCTGCCTCAATATCCTAGAGTGCTGGGATTACAAGTGCAGGCTACCACACTCAGGTATTTCATTTTTCCATTGTGCTATAATAATTCGTTTATGTCTGTCAGTCTCACTACATAGTGACCATCCTGAAGGTAGGAACAAATTGATTTCATGTTATGTTCTCAGATAATGATCCAGTTTCAGCTGTCCTGGAAGCATCTGGAAAATGTAAGAGGACTGAATTGAGAATGCTACAGCATTAGAGTTCTCAAAGCCTAGTTTGTCATTATTCCTCATTATGCTGCTGTTTGACACCGAGCAAGTTACTACCCCTCTTGGTTTACTGACTTTTCATAAATAAGGAGGAGGTACCCTCCTTATTTGCCCTTCAGGGTTCCTCTAAGAATGCATTTAACATTTAATAGAAATTTGTACCTTAACTGCAAGAAATATTTGATATTAATTAAGTTCATAACTTTCGATTTCATTCCTTTTTTCAGAGTTGCAAGGTACTCACCAGCATAAAAAAGCTCAAATAAAGTGTACAAGGGCCATGTCTTATGTCATCCACATACCAAATGAGAGTGCCTCTGAAATCAGAGGCCCCTAGCCACAAAATATACTGAGTAGTAAGGAAATGAGTTGAGATACTCAACAGGCTTCCAACCCTAACCTACTGATTTCTAGTTAGTTAAATATTTTAGGCAATAGTAACTTTCGCCTTTGCTTGAACTAGTCAGATTTTTAATTGCCTTGTTTTCTACAGATTTTATATGAAAATCATTTAAAAGACATCAAAAATATATTAAAGTAATGAAATTTCACTTTCTAGATTAATTTTCATTGTATGTGTGACAACAAAAATTTACCTAAGTTATTTAATTCCTAAGACTATTTTCATAAAGGAATTTTATATGTATAAAGGGATACTGCCTATATGACATACTGAAACACATTAGACCTAAAAACAGGATAGCAAAGGAAATATTTCATTTCAGTTCAGTTCTTCTGATCAGACCAGAAAAACATAACAAATCCATTCATAATGAAATCTGAATTATTAAAATACCAAATATATTTTCCTACCTGAGGAGTTTCTACTCCTGGATTCATGGCCCTGAGGATGCCCACAGCAGCACTGACTAAACTGCTCAGGAATGGTACCAACTATGAAATAAGAGTTGGGGAAAGCAACAAGAAATTATTCAAAACCAGTGAAGGATGCAAAAAGGCAACACAAATTGCTCAGTATACACTGCATGTAATAGCTTACAAAATTTTAATTAGCAAAGATTTAGTTTGAAACTAACATGGAACCTATGAGGTAGGAACCAGGGATGCTAAGAGTAAAAAGTATTTAACTGGCTTCAAAACAAGATGAAAAGGAAAAGCCACATAAATGAATCGATGCCTGTAATAGGCATGTGTAAGACAGAAGTACAAGAGTTTGTGCAAAGCGCATGAGCCTTGCAGAGTTGAAGGGCATGGCTAACCAAAAGCCCAGCTGCTGTCCCTGTGGATTCCTATTTCTGCTGAGGCCAGGCCTCCTCAAGGGCTGCTCCTAGCCAATAACTAATTCAGGCCTGCTGGAGTAGGTCAGGGAATTCTCTCAACTCAGGGCTTTGGGCTACTCCTGTAGTCTGACTAAAACAGTCTTAGAACTGCACTACAGTCTCAGGCTCTTCTTGCCCAATTTTCACTCCCTTCCTACTCTCCTTTTCCAAGCATCAGACCTTTATACTGGGCTAAATACCATCTCTGTCTCCTCCTCTTACACCCTCCCCTTTATCCTTCACAGATGTTTCCCTCCAGGCAATCTCTTCAATGTCTAATACTTTCTTTGCATTCACTTCCCTGAGACAAGGGGAGAGTTTGGGAAGGTTCCATGGTTTACTCAGACAAATGTCTGTAACAAAAAGGGCACTGTCCAAGTGATAAAGGGGCAGGCAGAGATTAAATTTTACAGACCTTTTTCTTAACTGCAAAGATAAGGTTTACATATTTTATCTTTAAAGACCTTGGAGTATACTTTAGGGACAGCTAAATGGGGTGAAGGAGGGCCAAAATTTTGTTTGAATACTTTGTTTTAGCTAAAAAAGAAGTGATGAGACAAGTTAAGGTGTTTCTATTTGTTGTTTTGTTTTTTAAATCACTATCACAGGGCTCCTGCCTGCCTCCTTCTGAGACATCTTGCTTTCCATTTCAATTCTACTCCAGCAGTTCTGACTGCAGGCAGGACCCCTCTACACCACCTGTTCTCGCTACTTTAAGGCCGCTTCTCCATAGATGCTGTGGACTCAGTAGTTTTGGCCTCTGAGTGGAAGCATTTTCTCTGCCTCTTAAATTTGTGGTTTATCTGTTTGTATAAGGTTTTTCCTTTTTACCATAGATGGTTTCTAAGTGAAGTGGAAAGATCTATAACAAAGCTGCTCCCATATTCCCACTGGAACTGGAAGGCTTCTGATAAATGCTTTGTATTTTAATCTTCATACATCCAAGTGATGAGTCAGGTAAGGCATTCTATGCATTTTAACCTAGGGTTTCTGACTCTGTAGTTAGAACCCAAATCCAGTGAGAGTGCTTTTGATATAAATGATCTGTTTATTTATTGTAATACCAATCCCAAAAGATTTATACAAAGGTTTTCAAAAGAGAGTTAGAAGTTGGGTAAAGTAAGAAGAAAGGGCCATGGCCTCCAATCAGGTCAGAATCATTACTATGGTAACCCAATGTTCTGAAAAAGAGTGCATCATGTCAGATTTGTTGCAGTGAAAACAAGGTTGAAAAACAACTGCTTTAAATCCTCCTTACCCAAAGGGGAAGGTGAATAAGGCCTGGAAGACCCAGTAGAGAGTCTTCGTCCAACTGTCTGTACTGTGTCTGCTGGTGCCGGGGAGCAGGATCCCAGCCTGAGAAAGCCCAGGGGGCTGGTATTAGACCTTCGTACGGCTGCAGATCTGGAGAGAAAAGGAGACTGACTTACTCTGGTAGGTTCTAAGATTTCCTCTTTGTTTCTGATTTTTTCCTTTTTTTCTCTGAAATTTCCTAACAATATGGCACAAAGAAGAGTTTCTAAAGATGTGTAGCAAAGTTACATGGAATAAATACTAAAAGTATAAAACAATACGGAATACAATCTCCCTCATCTCTTCTGTCTGCCTAATTCTCAACATTTCTCTAATCCTATTCAAAAGGTTACCACTATTTTTACTTTCTAGTGTAGCCTTCCAGAGTCCCTTAATGCATATACAGTATAAGTAAAATGAATACATATTATATTCACCTTGTTTTAACATCAAAGGTGATATATATTATTTTCAATCTGTTATTAGCCGGGTGCGGTGGCACATGCCTGTAATTCCAGCACTCAGGAGGCTGAGGCTGGAGGATCGCTGTGAGTTCGAGGCCAGTATGGGCTACCTAGTGAGCTCAAGGACATCCTGGACTACACAGCGAGACCCTGTCTTATAAAAAAAAAAAATCTGTTGTCTTAGGTCCCCTTTTATACTCTTAAACATTACTGAAGACCCTGGAGAATCTTTGTTTATATAACATATCTACTGATATTTACTATATTTGAAATTAAAATGAGAAATTTTTATAATTATTAATTCATTAAAAATAATAAACTTATTAAACAACGTAGGATTATGAAAATATGCATATTTTCAAAAAAAATTAAATCGTTGCATCGTTTTACATTTTTGCAAAATCTCTAACATCTGGTCTAAGAGAAGAAAGCTGGATTCTCAAAACTGCTTCAAAAAAAGCTGCTTCTGTGTTCAACCTGTTATAAAATGTGCTATTTTGGGTAAAATATAGAAAAACAAGCCAGCTTTACATAGATATGTACTGGAAAATCAAAGAGTATTTTGACAGCCCTTTCAAATATCACTGATACTCTTCTTTGATACTCAAAGCAAAACCTCAGCAAGTGGAGGTTTCTAAAAGGTTAGCCTGCAATGAGGCATCTGAAACAGTACACACAAATTCTTTTTTGGGGGGGCAGGTGCTGGAGGCTGAACTCCGGGTCTTGCACTTGCACTAGGCAACCGCTCTACCACTCGAGCTAAATCCCCAACCCCTCCTTGTGCATTTTTTTAACATTTCATTATTTGTACAACACTGGTTCACTGAGTTATACAGATATTCCAAATATTGATACATTATACAATAACACAAAGTCACATTCATATCAAAGTATCACCATCAATCTTAATAGAAATGTCTAACATTAACAGATGCCATCAAGATCACAGTGGTGAATACAAATTTTCCAAAATTCTCATTTTTGCTTGAAAGCTCACATTTCATCACTGACATTTACTTGTTTTCTGCAAAGCAGCAAAACTTAGATCGTTTAAAAAAAAAAAAATGGTTGCCAGACACCCATGCCATAGTTTGTCAGTCATTCCTTAGAGTAAAAAGAGGGAGTCTATTAAAAAAAATGGCTAATTCGGTTCACAACTAAAGCAATCATACCAGTATTTTTTCAAAGTCAGCTACTCTACAGTAAAGCAAAAATGTTTTATGTGTACATTCTACTCAAAGGTTATCATTTTCAAAAAGAAATAACTTTTATTGCTTTGTCAAAGTCTTTCCTTAGTAATGTGGCGGTCAAGAACACAAAGATTAACAGTATGACTGGGTGTTATCACCTTGACTCATCCCAAGGAATGAGCAGGTTTAGAATCTGCTTTCTACATCATTAGTGCATATATCAATCGATGTCATGAAAAAAAGCAAACGATGTCATAGTATTATTATAGAACAATTCTGAGGGGCTGGGGATTTAGCTCAGTGGTAGAGCACTTGCCTAGTAAGCACAAGGCTCTGAGTTCAATCCCAGCACCCAAAAGACAAAAACCAATCAACCAAACAAACAAAATCAGTTTTGACCTCACAGGCCCGCAGAAGGGATCCACAGACCACACTTTGAGAACCACAGCCTGACATAATGTTAATCACTCTGCTTTTTTCATTTTATACCATATCTTGGAAATTTTTCTTCTGCCTCAATACATAGCTTCCTTACTCTTTTGCAATGGAAGATACATAACATTCCACTGTGATATATGAATTATAATAAATTAGTCCCTTACTGGTGGACACTTGGCTTATTTCTCATCTTTTGCTACCGTAACAGTCAATCATTTCATATATATAATTTCAAATACAAAGACTATATATATGTAGAATATTTACCTATGTACATGTACATGTAGAACAAGTTACCAAGAGTTGATCTATCATTTCCTTCCTCCACTTTACTGGAGTTCTCTGAGACTTACACCTTTCTGGGGCTACAATGGGCATGGTGATTCTCCTTCTGTCAGAAACCCCACCTGGTAAAGCATGAACGCTTTCTCCATCCTCTTTATTTTCCAAAAACATAAGGAAATCCATCACCATTGAACATCTATTCTTATTTTACCTGTGTTTGTGGACTTACACTTTTGTTATTCCTTTGCTACCATCTTTAATGGAGTCTCAGGAGGGGGAAAAAATAAGTAATATGTAAATAATCTGCTGCAGCTGGTAGGACTTCATTTTTAATACGTTATTCAATTCTTAAAAGTAATTATACTTCTGGGTAAAAATATATAGTATATATGTAGAGGCACACGCACATACACACATACATTGGGAAGTTTTGGATCTTTCAATAATATACAGTACCAACAACAACAACAAAAAAAGTAAAAATTAAGACTGAAGCTTACCTTGGAGAACCATGTGGATTTGTACCAGAGCTGGCAGTAGATGTCAGATTCTGCTCAATGCGCTGATAATTCCTTATTTGAGTAGGAACTGGAATTGGGGCTGTTTCGCTGTGAGGTGACACAGTAGGCTGACATTGCCTGCCACCACAATTTATTGAAAAAGAAATAAATATCAGTAAGACTACTTCTCTGTCATGTGCCCTGTTAGTGATAGAATATATTCTAGAAAGCACCAAATGATCACTTCTGAATGTGAACAAGAATAATCCTGTTAAAAATACATAAAACCAAAAAGAATCACATCTGCCATCTAAACAGCTCCTTCTGGCATTCAGACTAAAGACTAAGAATTTTATCAATAACCTGAGAAAAAGTCCCTCTACAACAGGGAAAGTCCATAAGTAGGCAGAACTATTCACCCACTCACATTCTGCTATTCATAGCTATTATGAGAGCAAAAAACATTTCTAGGAAAATATACTGGGTAAAAAGAATAGGAAGTTCAAAAGCAGAGATGACTGGAATGTTTTTGTAAGTCATGAATGTAGTATGATTTCCAAGGAACTCTCATGTCATAAAAACTGAAAACAATTGTGCAGCTCTCAAAGTACACAGCTAATCTGAAGACCACATTTAAGTGTCGATATTTGGTTTCTTTAAAAGATTCTTTCCTTGTTTTTAATAAATTCAGAAATAGTATATCCTTAGGCAACTTTCAATTCATTTTAAAACACATCCTGAAACATGCTAGGGACAATATTGGGCCTTAACATGACTTTCTTCTACCCTTCTGTAATTCTGAAAAGGTTACATAAATCTCTCAATTTTTTCTCAATTATAATACAGATATAAAGAGATCACATGATTAGTCATTCAAATAAACTGTAGTATCTTCTAAAGTATCTTCTAAAGCTTTAGAGCTCTTCAACCAATAGAGTATGCTACATTTAAATAAAAACTTCATCTGTAGCAAGGACATTAGTTATTTTTCAATATCTATTACCCATTACTTCTCACTAACGGAAATCAGAGTTTATCGATGGTAGTAACATACAGTTAAATTACATCATATTCCAGAATCCTTTGTAGCCAAGAGTAACTATATGCCTTTCTTAGCCAAGGAAATGTAAGTAGAAGTCTTCTATTCATTCTTCCTTCCTCCTGCCCAGAATGTGAGTATGCTTGCTGGAGCTTCAGTAGCTACCTAGGAACCACAAAGAAAAGGCCAAGAGTACTGAAGGTAATTAACTTCCTTGAGCCACAGAAACAAAGGCAACATCTTGAATTCTCTTGACGTAAGGAAGCCTTTAGTACTCAACAACTACACTGCAGTCAGGACCCAGTTGTTTACAGTCAAGTGGAATTCCTGAGTCACAATTTAGTGTACTTCTATACTTTCTCTAACAGAGACCTATTTTTTCATATTGGTATTTCTAGTATCTTTATTTGGGTTTTTTTTTTGTTTTGTTTTTTGATGCTGGGGATCAAACTCAGAGCCTTGTGCTTGCTACGTAAGCACTCTACCACTGAGCTAAATCCCCAACCCACATTTCTAGTATCTTTAAACACAATATTTAATGTTTTTAATAGCTATCCATCTCATTTTGAGGTTTATATTTTCTACCTGCATTCTGAAAATAGAAAGTAACTGATAAAAACAAAAACAAACCTACCATTCAAAACTAAAACAGCTTCATGAGATTGCACTAACCAGCTCCAGTGCCTGTAAACCAATGTAATCACAGGCCTGAGAAGCTAACTTTCTTAAAAAGAGAGCAACCAACACAGTCATCAGCTTTTAGCACAGGAATGAACAAGTGCTATCTTTCTACTACTTCAATTGAAGGAGTAAATAAAAAGTTGAAGTATTTGTTCCCCAGTGAAATACACCCAGGATTTTTTTTTAATTTACACATGATCAAGTTCTAATATTTTCTCCATAGTTGTTCATCTCCCAAGGGAAGTTAGGAAGCTGCATAAAGTTACCCTAAGAAGTAAATTTAACAACCTCATAATTCAAAGCACCTCTCTCACTGAATCCCAGCTGACTTATCTAATGACTCTGGTTTCAGCCCCCATCAGCATTATCAGTAGATAAACAGCCATGGCTGGTATACTATAAATGTTATCTCAGTCAATCTCCACAGAGGGCCCGCAAAGCAACTAGAGAGTCTCTCCTAGTTTCCAGAACACATAAGGAATTCAAACAACTAAATAAGAACAATACACCCAAATCCAATTAAAATGGGTGAATGACTTAATTAGATATTTCTCAAAAGAAGAGATACAAATGGCTGACAAGCATGTGAAAAAATGCTCAGCATCACTAATCATCAGGGAAATACAAACTGAAACCAGTGAGATAATGTCTTAACCAAGTTAGAAC